>JAYRBT010000056.1:3446919-3462022 GCA_036023395.1 Myiotriccus ornatus | reverse complement strand
GATGGAGGAGGATGGCGGTGGAGGAGGATGGCGGTGGAGGAGGATGGTGATGGAGGATGGCGATGGAGGAGGATGGCGGTGGAGGAGGATGGCAGTGGAGGAGGATGGTGATGGAGGATGGTGATGGAGGAGGATGGCGGTGGAGGAGGATGGCGGTGGAGGAGGATGGCGGTGGAGGAGGATGGCGGTGGTGCCCTTGAGCCGCAGCCGGAGGAGGGCGAGCACCGCGCAGGAGGAACGGGAGAGCTGCGCGAGAGGTGTCTTCGACTCTGCTTCTCCATGGGCGAGCAACCTTAGACTTCAGGTGTCTGTAAATAGTGGCAGAAGTCCCACTCCAAATAGCTTCAGAAGAGTCGTGTCCCACTAGTCCCTTCCAAGCGATGTTGGACCAAGTGTACTGCCCACTCCCTGTGTACATCCCACTGCATCTGAGCAAACCTTCAATGTGGGGGGGAGGGGGCTCACTTTGGAAGACAGACATCGCTTTGAAGAACAGCTGAGTGCAAAGCGCCCGTGTGAGTCCGTGCAAAGGCATTAGCATTCAGGGGGCGTCATGAGGAAACGGTGCTATCCCCAGCAGTGAGGCTCAGGAAACCTGTCGTTCACAACCAGTAATGAGTGAAAATGGCGGGCTGGAAAATCAAAGCTGAATGAGTGTGGGCGTCTGAGTATAAAAGGATAAATCTCATGGAAATCTTCTTCAGCCAAACTGAGAAATCGGAGCAAGGCCTTTACCTCTGACAACACCAACGCAGAAAAAATTGAAGGCTGCCATTTCCCATTAACCATTGCCATGGAAACACCTCTCAGTGTCAAGACCTGGTGGAGTAGGATGTGAGCAGCAAGTTGGGAATGGGCAGTTGGACAAAGGACCCGCTCAGTCTTCCAGTAGCACTTTGGGGATTTTTAAAGCACTTGTTGTCGATCAGGTGTGGCCAAGGGTAGGATGCTGAAACCTGGGTTTGCAGCGGGCCGTCAAGATACATCAAGAGGAGAGGCAAACAGAAACCTGACCTTGATGGTTCCAGATATTCCAGCTTTATCAGTCCAACTTACCTGTTTTGTGTGGGAGATCTTGTTGTTACTCAAAAGAAAAAAAAACTGTCAAATTGGGGCAGAGAAGCAGCACACAGGGTATAGGAAATAGCTTCATCATGTAGTGTACATGTATATGTATGTGTAAGTTGTGCTGGGGTGGATGGTACGAAAGAGCAAGATCTTTGGAACAGAAATAGGAAGCATAAAATCTTTGAAATGGCAAAGAGAAACATCTAAGCATTCAGAAGGGGTGAAATTATCAGATTTAAATGTGGGAGGTTGTTTTAAAGACAATTTTTGCTTGCGGTGCAGAAACCACAGAAACAGTTTTTGCTGTTGATGGTGTGGGGTCTAGAGTGAAGGTGAGACAGTGCGATAGGCTTGAGGTGATGGGGAGGAGGAAAATAACTGCAAGACTGGAGGACTGCAGAAGATGGAGGCAGAAATAGCCAGGGGGTTGTAAGAAACCTGGATAATCCTACGTTTCTGTATGCAAACTTCCCTTGGCTTCTGAGTTGCCTTTTTGCTGGTAATCCAGATCATTTTTCATCCCTTTGCTCATGATGGTTGAAGTCTTGACAGTACTAACGAACAAGGAGCTGCTGGGCCACCATTTTTGTTGTGTTTTCTTCAAAAGGCAAGAAGAATGGTGAGAGCCCATGCTCACAAAAAGAGGCTGGAGGCAGTTGTGTGAAGAGCAGCATTAGCACTCTGAGTAGTAGACCTTCCCGCAGCCTCACTTCTCACCTTTGAGCACCCAGTGAAACACCAGTAACTGCCTGGCTGCATTGCCTTGTGCTGCAGGCACTGCTGCACAGAGGGTGTGGTGGCAGGAGGAATGTGTTGCTGCTATAATGCAGCAGCTTTTAGATCCCTCCATGCTATTACTGAAAAGGAAAGTGTTGAAGCAGTTCACAGCTTTCATTTTAAATTATCAGGAAGGGCAATAGGGGTCTGAACAGGAATCTGGATTAAAATACTTCACACAATTTCTGCTAAGCTTCAATCTTTATTTTTTTTCCTTATGTATTCATACATTATGGCTATATTTAGTCAAACATAGTTCTGCAGTGGTTTCGGGTTTTGAACCACTAAAAAACAGGAAGAGTGTGTGTGTGTGCTTTTTATTAACCTTCCTTTCATAATGCACTTTCTTCCCTATAGAAATCTCCTTTCCTGCTGATTCATTATGTGTCAGGAAGCCAAGCGTGACATGTTAAAAGCCATCTTGATAGTGTTTCATATTCAGTACTAACAATTCACCAGGCACGGGAGTCTTTCTTTAAAAGGGGGAGGAAGAAATCTGCATATTGGATGTGCCAAGATAGTGGATAATTTGCATTAAGCATCCAGACATTCTTTTTTTGCAATCTGTCACCCTTCACTGCCTTTTTATTTTATAACCTTCATAGTACACAGGGAACATAAGTACTAAAAAAAAAGTGGCACCACGTGGACAGAAGCTGGAGCCGGACCCTTTAGGATCAGCTGGAGCAAGGCTAGAGAAAGACCATTCCTCAGCAGCAACTGATCCTTGATGAGACTTTGCTATGCTGAAAATAATAGGCACGATCCATCCGTTATGTCTTGGCTTCCAGCTCACAGCTTGATTCAGACTTAAGAACCATCATCATGAATACACAAACCACGAGTCATGATTCCTTTCCCGGACTTCCCCCCATGATGTGTTGCTCATCCCAAGATTTTACAGCATTAGGGAGCAAACGCTGCCATCCTGCTGTAAAACAGACTTTCTGTACCCAACAAGGCAATGCGAGCTCACTTCTTTAGCAAAGCATTTCTGAAGTAACCTCTGAAGAAATTACTTAATGCAAATTTTCTCAGTAATAAATACAGTTCAGTAACTTTATGTCACATAGCCAGAAGTATCCAAAATACCTCATTGTCAGTGTATCTTGGGCAAAACTGCTATTTGAACATCACTTACTAGGCATAATATCACAGGTGACAGAATAATGTACCTTAAATAATAAAATGAATGTGAGTGGAGGTAGTGAAGTGGCACGTGTATATAACTTAAACAGATACAATAATAGAGATGGAGTGTTAAGAGGAAATTCAAAACTGTGAATGTACTAGAAAGCAAAATCTGTTGGGTACAATAACAATAAATGTGATTGTGAAGCAAACATAGAGGGACTCATTACTAAACTATCTGCAGCACTTTAAATAGTGATACGAGGAAGAATACTTGTAAACTTTATTTACAGTATTTCTACAGGCTATCCAGCCTGGCCAGTAGAAATATGAATTCTGTAATATAAAACTAGACCAAGACGAGATGCCATTAGGCAAAGTGACATCAGTGGGTGATGAGGAAATACAGCAACAAGTAACAAAAAAAGGCAATAAAACTGCTTCACAGAGCAGATCCAGGAACTCTGTTCCACCGGCAGCGTGTGTGACACACTAAATCAGCAGCATCGAAGTGGAGAACAGGAGATTCACATATACTGCCCCTGTGACCATGGTCATTAGCTGTCGTAAACATGCTTTCATTTGCTTCTGATCTTCTTGCATGACATGAAGCTGCTTGCAGCTTGTGCCCCAGTCCTGCAGATGCTCCTGGCTGTTTAGGGAGTACCAGCCCACCCTGCTGCTGCTAGCATTTTATCCCCTCACATCAGGGACCTTCACCATTCATGGATCTGTGCCTCTACTACAAAGCCTAAGTCTGTGGGACTTTTAACTTTGATTTGGCATATTCTGATTAAGGGTTTTAGAACACAACATGTAAGGAGTCTGCCTTGCTTGACTATGGCAAAGACACTCCTGAAAAGAAGCTGCCAGGCATGAGAACACCTTGGAAATGATGTTACCAGGCAGCACTTTCCAAAATCTGCACATGAGCTCTCATGCACACAAAGGATAAATAAATAATATCCACATATAAATTGCTTAGAGAGACATTAAAGGAGACAGAAGATGCTTTGAGTCAGTTATTATGGATAAAATATTTTATAAGTGCTATTTCCATTGTAAGTGAGGTTGCAAATATCACTGTAATGGCAAATTCTGCATCTAAAAAATTCTGAGAGGGAGCCTTTATTCAAATCATGTATCTGCATGCAGTTTAGCATTCTTATTTAAATAGCTATCAGGCCCAGAGAGTCCCCATGAAAAAAACATTCAGTTTGCAACATGTTCTGCAACATCACCCTCCTGTCCATTTTCCTGAATTACTAAGAGATTGTCCAGATCTGAAGAGGAATTCACACAGTGTCTCTTAGTCACTCACAAAAAATGAGTCAGTCTTCACTGCTGCCAGCCAGATCTGACAATGAAGACCTGGCAGAAGGTTTGCACGTGCTGTTACACTGGTGTATTTTGGCTGCTGATTTTACTATAAAGCTGATTTTGTTTTCATATTAGACAGAAAATGGTTCCAAAATGCTCCTTGGAATTGTTCTGTTTTACTTCAATGCAACCAAGTCTTTTGTTGCTTTTGAGTTTTCAGTGAACATTCCAGGCACTACGGGGACAGTCTTTGCAGGTGCACAGTCCCTGTCTGCAGCAGACTGAAATAGAGTCAGATACTCTCCTGAGGTGTTTTTCTTTGGTGTATACCTAATTCAGGAATTGCATTTGGAAGCTTATGGATACCAAGGAGCAGAGAATAGTAAACCAGTAACCATTACTGTTGCTTTTTACAGGTCTCCTTCAGTTCTGACAAAAAGTAGCAGGAATGGGGTTTGATGGTTCTGAAGTTTCTGATGGGAAATTTGACTGTTCTCTTTGCAGTTCATGGCATTAAGTGGACATGCAGCAATGGCAACAGCAGTTCAGGGTTTTCGGTGGAACAGCTCGTGCAGCAGATCCTCGATAGCCACCAGACCAAGCCCCAGCCTCGGACACACAACTGTCTCTGCACTGGTACCTTGGGTGAGTACCTCGGGAGGGCACAGAACATTGCTCAGCTTCATCCAAACTGGCAGGAGGGTTTGTAGTACTGAGGTGCTAGTTCTAATAAATGCCTTCTACATATGACCTGCTCAAAAAGGCATATTCTCTTCTACATGCTCAAATTCTGCTACCAAAGCCTCAAAATCTAGCGTTCTTCCAACCTCACCCTCTGAATTCCTTGCCCTGCAGCCCACTTTGTGGAAGAAGTGCTCAGGTGGTTAATTACAAAGTATCACTGGGCTAAGACGGGTCTTATTTTGGTATCGTGAAAACACAGATTTCTTTCCCGTTAAAGGCGATTATTTTATTTTGAATAAGACTACAGCAGCAAGAAACAACATCCTTAGTGTTAGCATTTTATACAGACAGGGGGAAGCTAAGTGATTCACTTTTCCAACTCTTCTGCTTTATAGCCGCCCCTTTCTAGTACTTTGTTCAGCTAAAGTACATGACACATTAACTAGTCTTTAGCAAAATTTATAAAGGAAAGCTGTCAGTGCTTCAAAGGATTTTTTTTTCTTTTCTTAAGCAGTTGCATTATACAATCAAGACTTTAATAAGAATGATGACCTCTGAAATACCTGAGTGTGGATTAAAATTCACCACTTAAAGCTCAGCATTTGATCCAGGCTTGCAGATCTGAACATGAATCCTTTTATGCTTCCCTTTGATGTTTTGTCTTGTGCTAGGTCCTCTCAGTGCTTTTTAACATAACAGTATTGCTTTGTTTTGTAACGGCTTGCACACTGACACACACATTCCCAGTTCCTTACTGTCATCCACAAATAGAGCAGTGTGAAAGCCTTTTCCTTGTTCCTGTTCATCTCTATACCTAGGAGAATAGAGAGATTTAATACTGCATTTAATCTCAAAAGCACTGTCTTGAACTACTTTAAGTGACCACATTCAAATCTGGAGCACATAATAGAGAAGTTCCCCTTCAAGGACAAGGAACAAAAGACTTAGCAGATTGCAGTGGCTACATGGATGCCTTATTTTGCCCAGGCATTTATAACTGTAGCCATTAGCTATAGGAAGGTTTCTTCCCCTCTTTAGTCATTCAGCAGTACCATAATTAATGTTCTTACATCATTCTAGGGAAAATTAATCAATTAAGGAAAGAAACATCAAAAATTAATGGGCTGCTCTTCTTTAAACAGCAAAACAGTCCCCACACCAGAGTTTCTGGCTAAGGTGCCTTTGCAGACAGAATTGTTTACTTCATCATGCCTGATTTCCAAGCTCCTAGGAATACAGGTGATGTTACCGTCTGTCAGGCCAGTAAAGGTGCTGGCTGGATTAGTTTATGGAGGACTATCTTCTGGTGACCCTTGCTTGAGTATTCTTCAGCAGCTCCAATGCTGGCCATGTGCTCTGTGTGCACCTCCCAGAGTACAAAATGTCTATCTGTCAGCACAGAAACGGCTGAGAGCCAGAGAAACACATCACCATCCTTATGGGAAGGCAGGAATGCTTTGGATGGCTAATGTGTTATTTCTTTAATAATTTGATTGGCAACTGTAATAGACACAATGATGACAGGAAGGTGAGGGCTAATTCTAAGTGGCAGGCTGATGCCAGGGACAAAGGAGTATGATATGGCATCTGTCACCTCCAGGTTACCCAGTCAGCATCCACCCCACAAGAGCAGTTGTCAAACCTCCCAATATCAGCCAGCACGAAGAGCTGAGATCTGTGTCGTGAGGGGGTGAGGTCTTGTCTGTGGGGCAGATGGAACAGGGCCCTGTGTCACAGCTGGCAGTAGCAGCAGACCTTGCTCTGCAGACTTTGCACTGAGATTGGGCACATCTAAATAACTCTGCAACTTGTCACAGATGCCAATTCCTCTCCTCCTAACATGTTGTCTGATCAGGGCAGGGAGGAAGGGAGCAGGTGCTACATGGGGTGAGGGTAAGGGTGCACACGTGCCTGTTGTAAGATTGCTGTCGTTGCATGCAGTGCATTGGACAGGACCTGTACATCTGGCACTGGTGAGAAATTTATTTTATTTCCAAAGTCGCTCACTGTCTCGTACCTGTGCTCACTCTCTCTCACACACGCTGTTATAAGTATAGCTCTCCCTTGCTACAACCGTGAGATACACAACTAGCATTGTCTTAATTTTGTATTTACTGAATGGCAAATGTTTTTGTTTTTTTGCACAGGGGCGGGAAGCAGTGTGCATCACAAGTGTAACAGTGCCAAACACCGCATCATATCACCAAAGGTTGAACCAAGGACAGGTGGGTACAGCGCTCATTCAGAGGTACAAAATAATGATGTCTCTGAAGGCAAGAATGAGCACAGTCACGGCAAGGCCTCCAGCCGAGAGAAGAGGAACGGCAAAGTGGCGAAACCAGTGTTGCTCCATCAAAACAGCACTGAGGTTTCTTCCACCAACCAAGTGGAGGTCCCTGACACGACCCAGAACTCTCCCGTGTCCATCAGCAGTGGGTTAAACAGTGACCCAGATATGGCAGATAGCCCAGCTGTCACTGGTGTGTCCAGCATGGCTGTAGCATCAGTTATGGGAAGCTTGTCACAAAGTGCCACCGTATTTATGTCAGAAGTCACCAGTGAAGCTGTGTACACCATGTCACCCACCTCTGGCCCAAATCAACACCTTCTGTCCTCAGATGCAGCTGCACAAGGACTGGTACTTGCTGTGAGTTCAGATGGACACAAATTCGCTTTTCCAACCGGCAGTTCAGAGAGCTTGTCAATGCTACCCAGCACTGTCTCCGAGGAACTTGTGCTCTCCACAACTTTAGAAGGAAATAGAAAAATTCCAGAAACCACCATGAATTTTGACCCAGACTGTTTTCTTAATAATCCCAAGCAAGGGCAGACTTATGGTGGAGGAGGTATGAAAAGTGACAGCATCAATACCAACATAAGGCAGTCACCCACAACAGAACGTAGTTTCAACTTCAGTACAACCCTCACAAAAGAAATTAAAACTGAGGACACATCTTTTGAACAACAGATGTCCAAAGAAGCATTTTCCTCCACTTCTGCATCGAACACTCTCACTCTCAGTACTGGTTCAGGTTTGCTTCCATCTGGAGGAGGTCTGAGCCCAAGTACCACCCTGGAGCAGATGGACTTCAGTGCCATTGACTCCAAACAGGACTATTCTTCCAGCTTCAATCAGACCGTCCAGAGCCCTCATGTTCATCAGACCCCTTCCCCCAGCTTCTTTCTGCAGGATGCCAGCAAACCTCTTCCCCTTGAGCAAAACACTCACAACAATTTGAATGACACAAGTAGCTCATTTGTGAACACGTTAGGAATCCCCAGTGTGAAAACAGAGTCCTCATCCCAAACCACTTCCAACTGTAATGGCACGGTGGAAACCAGAATAGAGTCCACCTCTTCTCTCCAGCTCATGCAGTTCCAAGCAAACTTCCAGGCTATGACTGCAGAAGCTGAAGTTCCCATGGAGACCTCCCAGCAGGCAGAAGGAAATGAAAATCTACTTAAATCAGGGGATCTTCAAGCCTGCAACACCGAACACTACTTGCAGCCTGAGTCCAACGGGGGTATCAGGAATGGGAACAATCTCCCTATTCTCCAAGGAAACATGGTACAAGGACTCTATCCCGTGGCCCATCCCAGCTTAAATAACTCCTCTAACATGGAGCTTAACTTGGACCACTTTGACATTTCCTTCAGCAACCAGTTTTCTGATCTAATTAATGATTTCATATCAGTAGAAGGTGGGAGCAATGCTCTCTATGGACACCAGCTGGTGTCAGGTGACAGTGCCGGACTGTCTCAGCCTGAAGACAGTAACAGAGCGACATACAACCAGGCCGAAATGTGCATTCCTTGCTGCAGTCCTCAGCAGGCCAACATGCAGCTCAGCAGCACGGAGAACGGAGCCGGCACCATGGCATACATGCACGTGGCTGAGGTGGTCTCAGCAGCTGCGGCACAAGGCACTTTGGGGTTGCTGCAGCAGAGTGGGCGCTTGTTCATGGTGACAGATTATTCACCAGAATGGTCTTACCCCGAGGTAAGTCCAGGGCTTTTACTTGGTAATGTTTACTGCTTTATCTTTCTTCACTTTGTTAATAAGGGCTCACAAGAACTGTTTTGTTAAAGCTTTGACAAGGCTTTTAAAATATTTCTCTTCGAAGTTGGAGCATCCAAGGCCTTTTGCTTGTCTGAGTTAATTAATTAAACCCTTCATTACCCTGACAGCAGGGCCGTTTCTTCACTTAGGAAGCATCTGAACAGAAATGTAATGTTTCAATGAAAGCAAAGTCTTTCCCATGCAATGTCTTCATGGTGCTACATAGCCATGTTAGAGCAATAGAGTTTGCAAATGTTTCTGATGTTCTTAGTAGAATAATTTCAGACCTGCACTGCCTTAATGAGTTCAGCGTTTCCCTCCATCTCACTGACTTTCCAAAATCAGTCGTATGTCCTGCAAGTTGAAAATGGTAGCAGCACAGGCTTTGCTGACGTGAAGGAATGCCGGAGGAAAGAGGCTGTTTGAGCCACTAATGGGAGAGGAAGGTTGTTTGGAATAAAAAAAAAAAATCGTTTGTGTTTTTATGAGGCCGGCCTTGGAGCAGTGTTGTGTCAGTGTCTAAACCGAGGTGTGTAATCCCTGTTCCCGCTGAGCAGCGCTGTCCGGTTGCCAGTGGGATGCGGCCCCGTGAGGCTGCTGGGTCTGCGCCCGGACATTCCCGGCCTTTGCCGAGCGGCGTTCGCTGCGGGCGAGGCGAGCTCGGCAGGCCCGGGCCGGTGCCGGGAGGAGCCGCAGCGGGCGGGGACCGGCCCCGGGCGGGCACCGGCCCCGGGCTGAGACCGGCCCCGGGCGGGCACCGGCCCCGGGCGGGGACCGGGCGGGCACCGGCCCCGGGCGGCCTCGGTCTCTCGGCTGTGGCGCTGCCGGCCGCGGCCGCCCGAGGGCAGCACGGCCGCCGGGAAGGGGTGGCGGGGCCGGGGCCAGCTCGGCTCCGTGAGCCTTCGGGGCGCTGAGCGGCGTCCAGCTGTGCTCCGCTCTGTGATGGCCTCTGCTGTCATGCCTGGGTTTCTCCCTTTTTTTCCTCACAGGGAGGAGTAAAAGTCCTGATTACCGGCCCGTGGCAGGAAGCCAGCAATAATTACAGCTGTCTGTTCGATCAGATCTCAGTGCCTGCATCTTTAATTCAGCCAGGGGTACTGCGCTGCTACTGCCCAGGTAAGGAGCACCGCTCTCTTACAGCCGGTGTTTTCAGAGCCGGATCATGACATGTGCATGTCCTGACCCATTGTGAAAGGCAGCGCATAGGCATCAGGAACCTTTTCCTTTTTGTTTGACCTAGATAGTGTGAGAAGAGCAATTTGACATCTTGATACAGCACAACAGATCACAAGTACTATTTAGAATCTCTGAATTAACTTTAAAATAATTATTTGAGGTAATTTAAACTAAGGCTAAGCATTCCTTTAGTTTTGAAATAGCAGATTAAAGACTGTTATTTAGGGGTGCACTCACTGCTCTGCTGACTGAGTTTGCCTACATTTTGCCCTTTGTCCTTGCTACTTACAGGATGAGAATATCTTCAGCCTCCCTACAGAGATTTTCAGTAGTGCTGGCCCTCAGTATGTGACTTTTAAGTGGATGCAGAATAACTTGGCTCCACTGCTAGGCCTCGGCTTCCCACTGGAAATGCAGTGAGGCTGGTTAATCTTTGGAAACATACGTGATTCTGCCTCCTGCCGAAACAACCCATTAGGTGACTCTTAAGCTTAAAACCCTCATGTTTGAAAATACAGATTGGATTTTGGACTTTTCAGTTATCTAGTCCAAAATACATTGTCAAATGCCCCCTCTCTTCACCTGCTTCTCAGCCAAGTGAGCACATGGGGATATCCACAGGATAAACCCTAGCCTTGGGTTTCTGCGTGGAGTCCTCTGTCTTACCACATGCACTTTCCTTTTAGCTCATGACACTGGGCTCGTGACTTTGCAAGTTGCCTTCAACAATCAGATCATCTCCAATTCTGTGGTGTTTGAATACAAAGCCAGAGCTCTGCCAACCCTGCCTTCCTCCCAGCATGACTGGCTGTCCTTGGACGGTAAGAAGAGTATGATATTCTTTATGAAAGCTTATCAAATGTAGGACTGTGAGCAGCTCCTGGAGGGCGGGGGGGGAATATGTAGAGGTGCAAGTTTGTGCTGAGGGAAAGGGCTATGACAATATTAGTTGAAGTCCTCTCACTGGAATTTCTTACTAGTTCTTTCCATGGGAACAAAATGTTGCTGTGCTTGATGACAAAGGGGTGTTTTCTTTGTCTGAATAGAAAGCTGATAATTTCCCTGAAACGGGGACTACCCAGTCCCTAGCATGACAGAACCATTTACCCTGGATTTGTCTTTCCTGAGAACTCTAAAACTTGAGCTTGTCTAGAAAACTGTGTATATATTAAGCAGAAAGTGGGGAGATACTGAGACTAACAAGAGGGACATTCTAAGGAAGTTGGGGTGGTCCCGCCTCCAAAGATTTGCATGGAGACAGAGCACCGTGGTATTGCAGAGTAAAGAGAGGTTTGTGATGTGACCGTAGAGGAACACTTGCGAACAGAAATGGAAATGGCTCCTAATGAGCAAGTACACATAGTCTTATGTTCAGCATAAAAATCGAGTTTGCTTGACTTCAGAGTCTTGTAAGAGTCTGCAGGTGCTTTTCATCTGCCACTGAGGCCTCTGCTGCCTGTGGAGTACAGCCAACACTGTGTGCTGGTGATTGATACTCAGCTGTTAGCAATCTCTCCAGTGTAGCATGCTACATGGATAGGTTTTAAACCCCTCGTTTGACAGTTCTCTCAATGCTGATGAGTTCAGAGGAGCTGAGACGTGGCTGTGAGTGCTGTCTCTGGTGTCCCTGCAGTTTGTCTGGGAGCTCTTGGTTAGCAGGCCAGCTCCCAGTTAGTCATTGTTATGCTGTGGTGATGGTGAAAGGGAGGGGGACTGCAGCAGTGAACAAACTAGGGCACTGCTAACAGGGAGGGGGGGGGGGAAAAGTAAGAGGACCGCTGCATTGCAGAAGCCCTTCAGGGAATAAGACTGAATAATTATACTAACCATGACTTATTGAAGCCTCTGCCTTGATGCACAATGCTCCAAAGGGAGCAAATTATACTCTTATTTATAAAAGGACCAGCAACATCTACCCATTTATTGTTCAAGAACAAATGTTAGCTTAGCTAGCTAAGGTATAAGCTAATGTGAGTTGATTCTATTAATTGAATAAATACACAAATCCCTGTCTTCTCTGTTTGCTTTAATTTCCCTGCTTAAAATCCTTGCCCTACTGCCTGTTATGTAATCTTGAGGGAAGATTTTCAAGGAATATTCGTAGTCACAAAATATTGTCGGGAATTTTAAAATTCTTTTTAATTAACTCCGTGGAACACTTTGAGTTCCTTTGCAGTGCACTGTTAAAATACAGTTCATGATTCCAGATGGAATGACCACTACCAGAAAGGCAACGTTAATAGTCATACCCCAGGAATAGCATAGGAAAAGAATAAGCAATTTCCATCTCACCTAAGTTTAAATAAACAATTCTCTTCCACAAATCTCTTTATTTTAATGAAAAGACATTCTGTATATGGACTCTTACGTTTTCAGTTACATTAAGACAAAAATCGCTTTTTTTTGAGCACAAGTACTGGCCCTTGGGATTGGGGAGCAGTCCTACAAATGACTGGGAAGTGTTGTGAGACCATCTTCCTCCATGCTGGTGCTTCTAGAACTGTATTGAGCCAAGTACAGGAATTCACAGAGAAGGATTTTGAAGGTGGTAGCATGTCTGGTGCCAGCCTCTGAAGGGCTCCTTCCTTTGTCTGTATTTGCTGCGCCGTGAAGGACAGCGCACCCTGTTCTGGCCTATACGCAGACATGTTTGTTTTATTCGGAGTTTTCCTTATTTTACCCCGTGGATGGGGTACAAATGGGAACTTGACACCAGCTACTGATGTTCTTGCATTTTTTTTCTAATTAATTAGAATAGTGGTGCTCTTTCTTTTCAAAGCAAGCCTTCCTCCTCATAAAGGAAGCACTCCCATGTGATCCTGTTCTCCGCTCATAAACTAGGCAGCCTTTTCTTTTTTTTTTTGTGTAGAACTGTCAGTTTTCTGAAGTCACCATGTCCTTCTATAGCCATTTGACCTCACTTTTCATTCACTGTCTGTAGAGAGGTTCTCGTAAGAAAGAAGAACAAATGAGGCCCCTTCTGAACTGAAGGGCAGAGATCTTCTTATGGCAGATGCATAATAAATTATAAAGGCATTTCAGTGCAGATTCCCAGTGGAAAGCATGTATGTTTGCCCTCCGCTGAAGTCTTTGCTGCTTTCATAACATGTCTGAAGAGATGGTGTTTCCCTGGCGTGGGATGTGATTAGAAATTCCAGGGAAACGGGTATGGGTGCTCTTGGGATTACACTTATGCATCTGTAGGAAAGAGGACAGAACTTAAAAATAGGGGCAGGCCATGTGTGTATTGATGTCTCAAGCGTCTATGGCATGGACAAAGGTGTGAGTGGTACTGAATGTAAATGGCACTGATGCAGGAGCACGTGACAGGCAGCCTTTCAGCTACTGCTGGGTTCTCAATTTATGATCTGGCTGACTTTCCCAGCTGGAAAACATAAAAAAGTCCAGGGGGAGTTGGTGGCTTGCTCATGTTAGCATGACACGGCCATACCTGTGGTATCCAAACCCTTATTTCGGCATGCCGGAGGTGGATGGAATCACACGCGCTCACATTATCTGTGACCATACAGTGTGCATGTGCTACCCGTGGCATTCCACAGTTTGACAGGTACATGATTTCTGTAAGGTGGTGGTAATCATGCAAGGTGGTAGATGTTCACCACCAAAAACCGTGGCACATGTCTATTTAGCAGGACCAGATGCTCCTTGTAGCATGCAGGTGTGATGAGATGCAAGACAACAGTCACATAGGAGAGATGTGTTCAGTATCACTGAGGTCCTTAGGAACGTTGTTTTGCAGCTGTAAGAGACTTTTGGTAGAAAAAAAGTCCATGTTCATAAACAGTACCACTGGTTTTCACTCATCTTTCCATCTGGGTAGAGGTGACTGGATGTTTAACTTTACATCTTGGATTCTACCATAAAAGATTATCTGTTTGGGTTCTCTTTGGGAAGAGGAATAAATGTTTTGTACCATGTTCCAGGGCTGCCATGCAGCTCACTGGGATGTGTGAGCATTGATAAGAGGACGAAGATACCTTGCTCCTTCCTAGGAACTACACAGTACACTTAAGTTTCATCCTTCTCTCTGCTGACTCCTCTGCAGTATGGAGGCTTTGTCTGTTCTGTATATATTCCTGCTGAGATTTCCTGGGTGGTTTTTTTTCCTTTCGCACACCATTGTCAAGGACACAGTTTCAGGAAGCCAGTCTCCTACTGCTCTGACTGCATTTCCCAGACTGCCCTTTTCCATTTTGGCCATAATGGGAGTGAATTGATGCGAGGAGCATTTAATTTTCTGTGCGGAGTGTTGTCTTCTGAGCCAGCCTGATTTCATGGTCAGACATCGGATTCCTCGGGGATGTCCGTGTTTGTTCTCAGGCCGATGGCTGAATATGTCCTGCTGCCCCGGGGAGTCTGCCGTGGGGCCCGCGGCTCCTCTGTGGATCGTGGGACTGCACATTCTCCGGAATTCTTTGTCAGGTTTTAACGCTCTGCGAATTTGCCGTATTAGAGCAGTTAGTGAAAGTACAGATACTGCGTGTGTAGCGAGGTGAAGAGAACTGTGCGTACGAGCCTGGCTGCGGGAAGGTGACCGCAGGTATGTCGCGCCCCGGGCCGGACTCGCTGCCGCTGGCCGGAGGCCGTGTTCTCGCACGCCGCGGGCGGAGCGGGCGGGCGCGGCGGAGCGGGCGGGCGCTCCCGCCGCCGGGCCGCGCTGTAAACACGGCGTTGACCGCCAATGGGGGCCGGTGACGGGCGGGCGGGCGGAGCGGGCGGGCGCTCCCGCCGCCGGGCCGCGCTGTAAACACGGCGTTGACCGCCAATGGGGGCCGGTGACGGGCGGGCGGGCGGAGCGGGCGGGCGCTCCCGCCGCCGGGCCGCGCTGTAAACACGGCGTTGACCGCCAATGGGGGCCGGTGACGG
>JAYRBT010000056.1:3410172-3446819 GCA_036023395.1 Myiotriccus ornatus | reverse complement strand
GGGCGGAGGGGGCGGGCGCGCCCGCCGCCGGGCCGCGCTGTAACCACGGCGTTGACCGCCATTGGGGGCGGGTGGCGTCCGGGGGGGGCGGGCCCGGCGGCGGGAGCGGAGCGGAGAGGGGCGGGGCCCTCCCGGCCTTGCCGCGCAGACGACGGGAGGTGGCGGCCGCCGCCCCCCGCAGCTGCTGCGGCCGCCGCTGAGCGCGGGGCGGGAAGCCCATCGGACGGGGCTGGCATCCCGCTATGAGGGGAGCGGGGGGCCCCGGCGTAGGCTGAGGGTGGCGGTGGGACCCCGCGCTCCAGCTCCCCGCCCGGGCAGCCCGAGCAGGAGCGCTCCGCGGCGCAGTCTCGGGGCTCCGCCACCCCCGCGAAGTGCCCGGGCGCCCCGAGGCGCGTACCGGCTCTCTGGGACTTGCGGGTGCGAGTGGGTGTCTGGCGCGGCGATGGGCCCGTCGGCGCGCCCGGGGTGACCGGGCGACCTCCGACTCCCAGCCCCTGCCTGACCCGCTGCCCGGGACGCCGCTGCCTTCTGGCCGCCGCCCCCGCGGTTCTTGTCGCGGGCTCCGGCGCACGGCGGGGCGGGAGGCAGCCGTGGACCGACGGCGAGCCGCCCGAGGCTCTGAGGCGGCGCTGGCCCCGGGGCGGGCGCGGGGCGGCGGGCGCGGGGCGAGGAGTGGCCCTGTCCCCGCATGCCGGCCCGTGCCCCCGGAGTCGGCTGCCGACCCCGGCCCCGCGGCTCCAGCTCTCGGGCGGCCGTGCTCGCCGCCATGTCCCCGGCCGCTGAACGGCGCCTGGCATCGTCCTCCGGCGGGGCCTGCCCGAGCCCCAGCCTGAGCCATGCCGGCCGGCGCTAGCCCGTCCGCTGCGGCCGCCGGGGCGCGGGGGGGGCACCGCTGAGACCCGCCGGCGCTGCGGCAGCACGGCGGAGC
Organism: Myiotriccus ornatus; assembly: GCA_036023395.1. Lineage (NCBI taxonomy): Eukaryota > Metazoa > Chordata > Aves > Passeriformes > Tyrannidae > Myiotriccus > Myiotriccus ornatus. The sequence continues at coordinate 3,445,891 of JAYRBT010000056.1, read as the reverse complement.
TCCAGCTGGCTGCGAGGATGCGAAAGACGACAGCCAGGTCTGGGGGGAGCCTGCTCTGCCCGCCCCTGCTGAGAGGGCTGCGCCAGATGCTGGCTGGAGCCTCCGCTGATGCCTTGTAGACTCCCAGGTCAGTCCTCTGGTGCCAAGTGTTGTCACATTATTTACCTGGAAGCAGGTAGAGGGACTACAGAGGGGTCCGGGACCCCCAGCCTTTTGCAGGTGGATGTGCAGATGTGACAAGGTACTGCTTCCAGTAAGTATTACAGGATAATGTGTCATGCAGTGCTTGTTTGGGTTTCAATCTGCATGCTTCTGTGTTGTCCCTCGCTCTGCTGCACTTCCAGCGTAACTGCACGCCTTGCTGCTCGCTGTTTCCCCCCCACCACCACCACTTTCCTGCACCCCCAGCTGTGGGACATGGTCGTGTTTCATTCTACTCGCCCTCTTTCGTTGGCCCCCAGCCCCTCCTGAGTGATGTTTCGATGCAGACTCAGAGTTGTGACAGCACTTTAATTGTAGCATCACGTGTGCAGCAGGACAGATTATATCTGAGTGCCTCCAGCTCACAGCCCTGCGTTCTGGGCAGCTGGTTCAGCAGAGGAGGAGATTGGTAGCCCAAACCTTGGGGATCTTAGGCATGCTGGAAGCACACACCTACTCTGCACCACGTTATTGCAAAACTTGTTTTGCAGTACGCTTCATCAGAAAGTGGGACTGGGAATGGGACTTGAAGAGACCCTGTAGGTCACTCGCAGTTTAGGTGTGGTAAACGTAGCTGATGTTAAGACTTTCTGAAATCTTCCAGTGAAGGAGATCTCGGTTTCTTTTGCTCACCTGTTCCAGTGACTCTTGAGGTTGCAGTTTTAATGAGAGGAAACTTGAGTCTGAATTGTTACTGAACACATACATACATACCATACACAGTACTGTAAGCACAGATACTGCATAACGTGGCATGAGGTGTTTTTTTCCTGTTTATAGGTCCTTTAACATATAGCCCTTAGAGGAGGGAATCTCCAGGAGCTGTGGGTAGTTGCTGTGTGCAGGTGAGCAGCAGCACAGCATGTCCTCCTAGGCTGTTGCACTTTGCATACATCCAAAAGCATATCTTGCACATCTTTCGTGTTGGCACCCATGGGAAAGCCAATTTCTGACCGGAGATGCGGAGGCTGACCTTAGGCAGCCAACGTTTTACACAAGTTACAAAATAGTACATGCAGTGATGTCTTTAGCAGTGTGCCCTACCTCTAAAATACAGAAGTCCACATGGCATGTCTAAAGTCTTCCTTTGTTTGCTGAAGTAACTGTTCCTAGATAGCATAATTAATATCTCGCCCTCTCTAAGACCTGAGCTGTCTGAAAATAGGGCAGCAAGTGCTTTATTGAAGAAGTCAGCCTGAACCACCCTCCTTCTCTTCTCTAGTAATGGCATGATAAAGAAAAGTAGAAAAGTGCTCTATTTTGAGGGAGCACTGAGGCTGCTGGGGATGATAGAGAGGAACAGAGTAGTCCCAGATGGCATGAGAGTAATAGCTGAAGTCCTACAGCGTTGGAAGAACTTTGGAAAAAGGGTTGCCAGTAAGAAATCATGCCTTGCTTGGTGGAGTAATGGCTTAAAATCACTGACAATGCCATGTGCAGGATGGTATGACTTCATTATTCCTGCCCATGCCCAGTAGTGTTCATTTCTTGTGTGAAAGCACGGACTTTCTTCAGCTGCTGCTTCAGGCTCAGAGTGTACGCACAGTGCTTTCCTCATCTTATGCCTTGGTAGTTGTGGCACTTCTTGCTAATCAAAAGACCTGGAAGTGACCTCCCTCATTAGCATAGATACACATTTGTCCTAGAATACAAAGTAAAAATTTTAAGTGCTTTCATTTGCTGGTGGAGATCATGACCTGGAACAACTTGCTGCTGAAGAGAGATTCTCATAACAGGCACTGAGGATGTTACGGCAGTTTAATTTCAGAAATAGGTGTTCCCGCAACACTGACATCTCAGAAATCGGTACTAAGCCAGATCAAATTGATACTGCAACATGGAAGGTGCTCAGGGTTTGTACTGTATAGAAAAATTTAGCAAGATATTATAGACTAGTGACAGATGATTTGGAAAACAGAAACAGAGCAGTGGCACTCTGAGTGATGTGTCCTTACACTGCTTCCAACCCCACCCACAGCTTGCCCTGGATGAGAGAATATGGAGAGTCTTGCTTGCTCTGTAAAACGGAAAAATGTCTTCGTGCTGCATGTTTTTTTTGACAATGCTCAGCTGTCGCACTTATTCAATTCAGACTGTGTGGGCTCATGCAGTGAATGATTTAACACAAACAGTGCTGGTAAAGAAACGGCACATGCTGAGAAGCCAGAGCCCTCAGCGTGGCTTCTCCCTGCTAGAGTATTTAAGCACAGTGCTTGGAACACATACAGATCTCGCACACCACCATTAGTTCAGTGGTTAGACAACTGTGGGGGAATAATTATATGCTGGGCAGATACAGCCCCTGTGGAATGTGCAGGAAAGCATGGACTCTCATCCTTTAGTCTTTCCAGTCAGATACTGTCTGTCATTTTGGTTGTGTGGCATGGGAAAAAAACCACAAACCTCCAGGTAAGAATGTGAAAAAAGAGCAAGTGGTATAGACACCCCTTGCTTCTTAGAAGTGCCAATTTATTTTTCATCTCTATTTTCAGCAGTATTTTCCCCTGTAATAGTTCTAGCTGCACTGCCAAGTCACAAGTGGCACAGACGGTTTCTTGCTGTTTGAAGCTTGCGTGGCAATAGGACAAAAGAACCTTTGGAATCTGTACTTGTCCAGTACAGCAGTGTGCAGAGATTAGAAAATCAGCTCTCCATGCTAATTTCTTAAACTTGGCCTGTCAAGCAAAGGAGGACTTGTCACTCGCTGCTGTGCCTTGGTATCCTCTTAGCTCCGTGCCCTGGGCCATGGTGGTGTTTTGGGTACCACACAAAGGAAGTGCAGGAACTGATGCTTGATGAATGTGTGCCTTTTACTGTGTGTTGTAATAAAGCACAGTAAAGGCAGTGCTCTGAGCTGTGCCCACCCGTTGGGGACACTGCATGCACGTCAAAACCAGAAATTCCAGAGTTTTAGAAGAGGCCTTTGGATTAGATGATGGGGAGGACCGTGCAGAGGAGTGGGTTGTCATGGGGGGTGTAGGTCAATCATTTGCAAGTGCTGTGGTTTAGCTCCCCTTTTAATAGAGCGTCTGTGCAGTCAGGAGCTATTATCAGGCTGCACAAGGAGTGTGCTTCTGCAGCCCCTAGTGAAAACTTATGTCATGTGAGTGGCTGGCATCTGTTTAGATTCTTACTAAGGAAATTCAGTGTTTATTGGAGGACACCAAGGGAGAAAATGGAGGTGTGACTTCCAGAATCTAGGAGCCCAAACTAACTACTTTGCTCGCTGCATTTTCCATTCATGTGCCTGCCGTGGTGGCTCGTCAAGCTCTTGGCGCAGGTCTGCTTTCAATTCATCGTGAAGGGATCTGGGCTAAGAAAACACTACTAGATTAAATGATCTCTGCTAAGAAAACCCGGTAATGTGAAACAATATCCAGGTTATCTGGGCATAACTGTGCAAGCATACATGCTGTAGCTCTGTAAGATGCTCACTGATGTAAACAACCATGTAGCCTTAGAGGATTTGTACCAGAATGGTTTTGCATCTCTAGAAATGTCTAGTGCATAACCTGCTATTGTTACTGTGATCAGTAGTAAGCTCTCTCACAGTACAAATGAAAATGAAGCTTGTTTTGCACTTAAAAGATGATTCATGTTTTAGGGAAATGAGTACGAGACTCATACCAGTTTCTTGGGACTGGTCAAAATCTGACCAAGCAGCTCCTCATGGTCCCTCTCTGCTGGGACAGTTCAGCTCCCTGCGGCTGCTACCGCCTCACCCTCTTATGCTAGGGAATGATGGTGAGTAATTTTGGTGTTACATTGTATTTTTTCTGGAAACTAGTCCTCTTCAAATTAAATGTTCAGAGTGTTTTCTGTGAAACTGTGAGGTGTTTTGGAGATGTGTGATTATTTGCATCAGCTTTGGTGGAGGAATCCTTGAAGAACAGCTTCAGAAATGCTCTCTGTAGTTTCCTAAAGAATATTGTAATATTTCTTAGATTGATATCTAATGGAAAAACTCAGTATCTAATTTTTTGGCTCACAAGAAAAAATGCTAAATTCTATCATGAAAAGCAGAGTCCTTGGGAAAATATGCATATATGTATGTATATATAAATATGTGAATATGTTTGTATCATGCATCTTTGCTGCCTTAGGACAGAGTGAGGGTGCTTCCAGTGTGAGACATCTGGTTGGGCTGGGGCTGTCTAGATTTTTTGTAAAATACAACAGGAAAAAAGCCTATTTGGACAATGATTTGTATGTTGTTGAGCTGTTGTCTTCAGTGAACTGCAAGAGAGGTGCCTGTCATGAGATCTTATATTGCCTTAAAAGACAAGGATGTGGAAACTCTGTTCCTGTAACTTCAGTGTCTGCTAAGCAGGTGGCCCTGCATAGACCCCTGAAACGAGCAAGACAGAAAAGATTGTGACTAGCAAAATGAGAAATAATACAGGATAAAGGGTCTTGAACTTCTTGGAGTGATACCTGTAACATTCAGTTTTATGGCTCTTGAAACCCATCTCTCAGTTATTGCAAAGTACATCTCTTGGCTCATTAACAGTGTGTGAACGGTGCTGGCCGTGGTTCAAATGCTGCTAATCCAGTGTGTGCCCAGGGCTGGGTGATGGAGAGGACCCTTTCACCTCATCGCTGAGTCCAGGGGGATTCTTGGAAGAAGGTGTCCTGTCTCTTGGCTATTCCTTCCTGCTTAAAGTGTCCTTGTTTTCTTTTGTTAAGGGTGTACCAACTCTTGCAGCATAGCTAGTTGCTGTCTGCCCTTTCCCATTTTCTCTCTCTCTCTCTCTGTCTCCCCCTCCCTTTTTCTTCTAATTTGTTGGGGTTGGGTTTGTTTTGTTTTGTTGTTTGTTTGTTTTTTGTTTTGTTTTTGTGGGGTTTTTGTTTGCTTGGGTGGGTTTTTTTGTTTGTTTTTGGTGTTTTTTTGGTAGACCAATGCAGTGCACACACTTCAAGTGACCAGTCCCTTTTGAAAGGGACACCTTGGTTTAATTGATACCACAGAGTTATGAAAATTGGGGCTTTATTCTGGCTGCTTAGGCCACAGTGTTGATCACCTGGAAAATGGGCAGCATAGAGATACCTTTCCTGCGCTGCCACCCCACTGACCTCGTTTGCTGCCTGGAGCTTTCTGATTTGAGGGTGTGCCTTGAGCTGGGTGAATACTGGCAGTCTCTGCTACACACTGAGAAGGCCCCAACTCCCTCCACACTGTGCTGGCACTCCGGAATGTTTGTTTCCACTTCGCATTTTACTAATAGCGGCATATTTCTAGCCTGCCTGATCAGGTCAGAATCAGGTAGTCCTGCCCTAAATACTTTCCAGGAGCACTGCCAGGTGTCTCAGTAGGAATACCAGATGCTGTTTCAAATTCTGTTTCCTAAGAAAAGTTCCCTGCTTTTATTTCTTTGGTTAAGTGTTTCCGTCTGGGGACAGTGCTGGTGATAGACATACCTTTGGTAACTTCAGTCTCTGACAGTAACTGACAGGAAGTTCTCAGGATCTTTAGCTTGGAATCAGGCAAGGTGGAGTCTTCATTACGGGTCATGGAGCCCAGAGAGAAGAGTCTGGAAAACAGACACAAACATAGGGCCTTCCAGTTCTGTTTCACCATGGTTTCAGCTTGGAGAAAAAAAAGGGGGGGCAGGGGGGAAATAGTAATGTGCACAGTGGGCTTAAACATCTTACTGGAATAAGTTTTTCCTTCTGTTTTACAGAATAATTATTCTCTCTTGACCTCTAAAGGACTAGGAGCAAATCCACAGAATCTTGCAGCCCTAGGCTTGTTGATCTATAACACTGATTCAAGCCAAATTTCTTCTTTTTTAAAAGAATCTGCTTTTGCCTGTATGAGGTTGAAGGCTCAGATGCGAGACCCAGCATATGTTGCCACTCTCAGCTCTAATAAAATGCAAGTACTGGTACCCAGCTAGAGAGAGTGGCATTGCCTGTGCAGAACGGAGCCCTGCGTGGCAAATTTGGACACTTTCCCAGGTGCCTGAGCTGTCACAGCTGTGTTTGCATGCGCCTGCAGCGAGAGGGGCCGGCTCATTGGGGCCAGGTCTGTGCCAGTCTCTGCAGTGGACGTGCTTCGCCTGGCAATGGGGAGGGAGGAGACAGCAGCGTGGACTGCACTGCAGCACACTGCAGCACTCCTGGAACAAAGATTTGCTGGGCAAACAGGGCTTGTGTTGCTGCCATGTGCTGACCACAGCTCAGGGGGACAAGGCCCTGACACTGCATCAGCACAATGGGTATTTCCTCATGTAACTGTCAGGCCTTTCCCAGAGGCTTTGCAATTAACACAACAACTGAAGGGTTAATAAGGCACTAATTATAAGTGGTTTGGACTAGTGAGTGCACCTCTGACATGAGGTTAGACAGGAGGTGTTGGCCACAGTCCTTTGTCCCTGGCTCTTGAGCAGCCAGGGTCAGGTGCTGAAGCTGGCCAGAAGGGAGTGGAGCTCTTGTCTGCTGTCAAACTACAGCAGCCTCCTGGTGAGAAGGGGACATCTCCAGCTAGTGGACCTGAGATGTCTCATACCAATGGTCTGCAATATAGTCCTTAGTGCAGTATAGCAGAGATCCAGATGTCTCCAATACCCTTTAGTAAGAGTTGTGCCTTGGAGTATAGCATACAAGTACTCCTGCAACCTTCCGGGGAGGACTCTGTGTAACCAGGTCACTTGGAGAAGACTTACTTGTTTAAAACTTGATCAAAGCTTGTCCATTTTGGTGCACATATTCCTTTTGCTGTCAAGTGGGCTTTGTTCTGGGGTTGTCAGTGTTCTGTACCACCACACCATCTCCATGGATGCATGAAGCCAAACAGGATGAGGGCTGTCTTTTCTCCGCAGTTTACTACTTATGCCATTAGCTTGATAGCAAGATTCATTAGATGTTCCCTATCCACAAAACAATGCCCAGCTTCATGACCTGCATTGACTTATCCCTTATGGGTCACAGGACAGGTCTCTGTGTCTGCAGCCACTCCCTCTGCACTGACTGGCCCTAACCTCAGAATCATTACCTTAGTGGATCTCTACAGCATCAGGTTCAGCAATGATCTGTTAACCTGTCTGAATCTCCCTGCTCTACCATTCAAGCATTGGTAGCTGTAGGATAGTGCTATGTTACAGCGCAAGGAGAAGAAAATCAGTAGCACAGCCCTGAGACTTCTGCAGGGACCAGAGGGCTCCGGAGTTGCTCTGCTTTCCAGAATGATGTTATGGGATTGTCCATACCTGTATGCTGATTTCTGGCAGTTCTGTTTCTGACACGTGGCTGAAGCTGTTTTCTGAGAAAGGGAGCCTGCCAGGGAAGGAGCAAATGCCCTGTTAAAGGCTCCTTTTCCTAAGCACGGAAGGAAGCAGAAGAGTCTTTTTCCTCCAGGTACCATTATTGCATGATTCCAGGAGGCAAGCCAAGCTGAATTCAGGAGTCTTGTAAAGTAGGGGGATGACTTTTAAATGGCAGATATGATCCTACTGATGCTCTCTGAATGGGTATATTTGCTTAGAGTTTATTTGTGTTTTCAAAGGCCTTGCATTAACCCTGTCCATTACTGGGTGGATACAGCTGGACTCACAAGGAAAGGGATCTGTCTTTTACCTGCGTTTTTTCATTTTTCTGTCTGCTTTCTGTATGGAAGTTCCCTGGAATTGCAGTCAAAAGGGTTGCTGCGGGAACTTGAAAAGCTAGGATGCTGCAGGGCAAGTGTGTGTGTGGATTGCCAAGCAGAGCAAATCTCCTCTGTGACTTCCAGGATAGCTGTTTGTTGCTTTCTGCAGTTGGCTGTCAAAACCTGAGCTTCCTTTCCGTGGAAATATCCTTATTCTGGCTTTCTCTAACCTAGATAACCAGTTCAGGATGTCAATATTGGAGCGACTTGAGCAGATGGAGAGGAGAATGGCTGAAATGACAGGCTCCCAGCAGCACAAACAAGGAGCAGGAGGCGGGAGTAATGGGAGTGGGAATGGTGGAACACAGGTCCAGGTATGAACCCTGCTGTGACCAGAAATGGCGGCTTTATGCTTTCTTACCAGAGTTTGGTTTTCTGGGGGAGGGGTTTGGAAAGGATTATAGTTCGTCCTAAATAATAAATCTGGTTTCTGGGTGTCTAACAGCAATTGGTTTTCAGTCGCATTGTCCACTGTCTCAGTACTTGTAGAAGCGGAAAGCTGCCTACTTGAGGCAGGTTGCAGCTCCTCTCCGTGGCTAAATTGGAATATGTGTGGTGTTTCAGTGCGTTTCTGGGACTGGGACCCTGGGCAGCTGCTTTGAGAGCCGCGTGGTGGTGGTGTGCGAGAAGATGATGAGTCGTGCTTGCTGGGCAAAGTCCAAACACTTGATCCATTCAAAGACTTTCCGAGGAATGACACTGCTCCACCTAGCCGCTGCCCAGGGCTATGCTACACTGATCCAGACCCTCATCAAATGGCGGTAAGACCCAGTCCAGTGGACTCTGGGGTTTCAGTACAGGCATGGCAGAAGCATATATAAACTCTGCTCGGTCCACATTTCTGGTTGTCCCGTACAAACAGTCAAGTCCCTGAACTTGTTCCCATCCCCTGATCTGATGCGACCTGTCTCTTGAGAGAGTGAGTCCAATCACTGGATATATCATGCTCTTCGAGTCTCTGGTGGGGGCACTGTCTGGAGTAAATATGTGTGTTGTGGGCATGTGTGTGGCCATTTCTATGTGGTATGGTGCACTGGGTAAAGCTGTGCTTAGGCTATGATCCTGACATGGCTACAGAGCACCATTTGTTCTGTTGTTTCCCCTGCAGCACTAAACATGCAGACAGCATCGATCTGGAGCTGGAAGTTGACCCTTTGAATGTGGATCATTTCTCCTGCACTCCTCTGGTAAGAGCAGAGTCCGAAACTTCTGAAAGACTCTGAGGACCCTCTGGAGTTCTTTCTGGTGTGTTATTTTCCTAATGTGTTTCATTTTCTGGAGAGTAGATGTTTCTTGTGTGTCTCTGCTCTGTACATGGTAAGACATGGTACTGTCAGCTTCCTGGCATTTTGTTTTGAGAGAGCACACAGAACAAAACCTTGTTATTCAGTAACATGAGGAAAGGGGACAGACAAGTGGTACTGGTTTGTGTTTTACACAATATCTGGTCTCCACTATCGTGCTAGGAAAAGAACTCTGCATGACTTCTTTCACGTTCTCTGTGACTGTATAACTGTAGAGGTTGTAAAGTCATTACAGTATCTCGGTCATTGGAATCATGAAATCGTGACTAAGAACTTAGACAAGTAAAAAGCCAAAGCAGGTGGAACTAGAATTTCCAGTTTACAACAGCAAAATATTGATTTTATTGCTCCCAACCTTTGGTCCTGTCCGCATGTTTCTGACCTCAGAGATTCTTTTGCGTATGAGGCTGTTCTGTCTCTGCAGTGGTGCCAGTGTCACAAAAAAAACCCCTGAATCAACCCAAAATTTATTGCTAAATAAAATACTGTCACACTGTCATCTTTCTTTGGCAGATGGAGGTTTCTCTGTTGTAGGAGAGAATAGCATGTATTTGGTCCTCTGTAATGGCCTTTTGTTGGGATGGGACGATTATAAAAGTCATTTGCTAACTTTATGCATGTCATGGTTATGTTTATCAGAGTCATTTTTCCATGAGCTGGGGACCAGACTCCACTGCATTAGCAAGAAAGGAAGGAGAAGGCAGGTTGCCTAATGGGTCAGTTATCTTTTCTTCTTAGATGTGGGCATGTGCCCTGGGCCACATGGATGCAGCTGTTGTGCTGTACAAGTGGGACCGCCGAGCCATCTCTATTCCTGACTCCCTTGGGAGACTGCCACTGGCCATTGCTCGGTCTCGGGGCCATGTGAAGTTGGCAGAGTGCTTGGAGCAGCTACAGCGAGATGAACAAACTCAGCTTGGGCAAAACCCCAGGATTCAGTGCCCCTCAAGCACAGACTCCAACACAGAGAGCTGGGTGTCCCAGTGGCACAGTGAGCTTGTTGCCTCTCAGGAGCCTCAGAAGGGAGTCACAGTAATTTCCAGTACAAACACAGGTAAAAGAAACTGGAAGGCATGCACTATTTTGCTGTCATTTGACATATGAAAACATGGGAGCAAGGAGGTCACCTGAGCAGTGGATGCCACCTGTAGCCCTGCTGTCCATGCTTCATTCTTTTCTTGTGCTCTGTACACTTGCATAAGCATCAGGAAGAGCAGTGAATGCCTGCTTTGGAAAGAGACGTGTATCTTGTTGAGTCATTATCCTACCTGGTGATTGTTACTCTCTTTGCACTTCCTGTTGGGTGTCATGGATCATGGCACAAACTTTACCCTGCAGCTCTGAGGCAGAAGCTGTTCATGTTCCTATAGTGATCGTGGGTTGCATGTTTAGTTGTAATTATTGATCTGTTTGTTTCCAGAGCTGAGACGGCCAAGATCAGAACCTTCCAGTTATTACAGTAGTGAGACTCAGAAAGATTACCCTGCACCCAAAAAACATAAGCTGAGCCCTGAATATTTTCAAGCCCGGCAAGAGAAGCTGCTTTCCACTGCACTGAGCCTGGAGCAGCCAAGCATTAGGAAGCAGAACTCCAGCTCCAAGCAATCCTCCACTGAGACAATCAGCCCCAGTGAACGGATGAGGGACTATGGCCGGGAGCTCTCCCAGCACATCCCAGAAGTTACTGGGTACCGGGGCTCTGGCAGCCAAGCAGGCATCAAATGGAACCCAAAAGACATTTATATCGGTGTGTCTGCAGTGCAGGTGGCGGGGAACCAGAAAGGGACTGCCCTGGGGAAGGATGCTGTAGCCCATCGGCTACACCAGCGGGAGCAGATGAATGTGCTGATGATGGCCGACAGGGAGATGGTGGATGCAGAGCTCTTGTCCTACAGAGACAATGCAGGGGATGAGGACTGCTTACACCACATGGATGAACTGCAGGTAAACATATGCATGCCACCAAGATTGGAGGTCTCGGAGAACATGGTGGCTTCACAGAGGAGCATGACTGTGGGAAGCTCCTGTGGAGGCCTCTAGAGACTCTGAATTGTACTTTGAGAAAGGAGGTAGTCATACAGTCACAGTGTATACTTTCTTCCAGTTACAATCTGGACACAAAGGCTAATCAGTAGCATTTAGGATCATGCACTGGCATACACTTCAACACTGTACAGAATGCGCAAAATTGTTTGCAGTTGTGCAAGGAGAAAGGAAAAAAGCAGAACCTCCTGCTCACAGCAGTACATGAGACTAAGGTGGCCCCATAATCCTTTGGGAACTGAGCAGCAGTCCCTACAAAGACAAGAAGACCTGAGAGGGGTAGCGCTGTGGTTGCAGGCGAAGCTACTGCACTTTAGGAGGGCAAGGAGGTAAGAGTGGAGAAGGGGAGAGACAATGGGTTTGAGGAAGGAAGAATCACACTAGGTATGGAATAGAGGAAGTAAAAGTACAAGAGAAGCAGGAAAGACATACAAGAAATAGTCAGTAGGAGAAAGATACCGTGGTTGTCTGAGCAAAAAGAGTAACAGGAGCACACCCTTACCTGTGCTACCTTGGCACCTCTGAATGTTCTCCTCTGGCTGGTATAACACGGATGAAGCATATCATTGCAAAACAAGAACCGTTTTTTGTTCTCGGTATTAAAAATTCTGTGAACCTTGGTGGGCTGAAGGATATCATTTAGAAGGATTCGTGACAATGTGTTTTTCCAAGGTTTTCAGATTCTCTTGGTGCACCTTTATTGTCCTGTCACGCTCTACTGCACATCTCAGCGAAAGAGTGGCGAGATTGCTTTTTCTTTAGAAACAAGATATCAGTGACAGCTGTCAGTAGCATAGAGTAAGGGCCTAGAGACATTAACCTTTCACCAGATCTCTTGGGCTCCCCATAAAGAAAAAAAAGGAGTCTGGGAAATGTGAAACCCCACAGTGCTTTGTCTGAAGAGACAGAAAACCAAGTGAGCACTGGTTAATGAATTTCTCCTCAGTGCTGAGACGAACCGTAGACTCCAGCTTCCACAGGTTTGGGGAAGATGGGGCATTTTATCTAAAGCTGGGCTGTAACGTGGAAGCACAAGGCACCTTCTAGCAGGCAGCAAAAGTTTGCTCTCCTTTCCCCCTTGACAGGTGAACATGATGACACTTGCAGAGCACATTATTGAAGCTACGCCTGACAGGATCAAGCGGGAGAATTTTGTGCCAATGGAATCACTTCTGGTGGAGAGAACAGACAGTGCTGCCATGAGCACCACCATGAGCTGGCTGGCCAGTTACCTTGCCGATGTCGATCACTTGCCAAGTGCTGCACAGATCAGGTCAGTGAGAGCTGTGAGGTTGCTCTGGGTTTTGTCATGGTGTGAATGCTGAGCAATATGTACTGACTCTTCAGCCTGCAGATACCAGTTCTCAACGAGACTCGGTTCTGGTCTTCCAAGTCCAGTCACACTCTTGTGCTCAGACAACACAGCTACAAGTTCATGTAATGGGGGGTTCACTCCAGTACCACGTCTGTGCAGTGCAGTGCAATACAGGCAAGCTCAGGGATGTGGGGTGCTGTTTGGAGAGAGAGAGGGGAGCATAAACTTCTGTCTTGAAGTCAGAAATGTTGTTGCCCTTATCTGTGATACCAGCCTGGATGCTTTGTAAGCCAGTAATTCCCACTGTGATTGGTATTTCAGAAGTCTGTATAGTGAACCCCTGACCCCTTCTTCGAACACCAGCTTGAGCCCTGCAGGCTCACCAATCAGTGAAATAGCTTTTGAGAAACCCAGCCTTCCCTCGGCAGCAGACTGGTCCGAATTTCTGAGTGCGTCCACCAGCGAGAAGGTAGAAAATGAGTTTGCACAGTTAACTCTGTCTGATCATGAGCAGAGAGAACTCTATGAAGCTGCCAAACTCGTCCAGACAGTGTTCAGGAAATACAAGGTATGTGGCCCAAACGTCCAGTGTCTTCCTTGTTAGGTGTGAGAGAGTAGTATTTGTTACAAAGCAGAATGTGGGTAATACCTATTCCTGGGACAAAAATACTGTTTCTGTCATAACCTTTTCAATGCTTCTGCTTGTTTGCTCAGCAAATACTGTCATGGGGAGAGCATGCCATGCCATGGCACACCCCCTGTGCCAGAGCAGGGCTCACAAAGCTTATCCTCAAGATGTACCCCAGAGGTTCTGGGTGATCGCCTGCTTGGTATAAAGATGCATTTTGAGGGTTTGTTCCGTACGGGAGTTGACAGTAGAGACATTTCCAGGAAATGCCTAGGCCTGAGTCAGACCAGGTAGCACTCATAGGGGAGGTTTGCCCTGTAAGCAGCTGAGAGCCACATCATCTGGCCTGGGTTTTAGTGCACTCTTGACTACTTACTGCTGCTTTCCTTCTCCGCACAGGGTCGCCCTCTCCGGGAACAGCAAGAGGTGGCTGCTGCTGTTATTCAGCGCTGCTACCGAAAGTACAAACAGGTAATCAAGAAAGTGAAATTTTGTAAAGCACATGTAAGTGCCACGAACGCAGCCCTTTGTAATGGAAATTATCCCACTGTTCCTCTGGTATGCTTTTCAGCATGCAATAATGAAATCCTCTGCTCAGGCAAACTTGAAAAGGGACGAAAATTTGTGTTCTGCATCTTAATTTTTGAGGAAATCCTTGAAATTATTTTGTTTGTGATAATGCCTGCATTTTTGCTATGAGATGGAGGGCAGTGATGTATTATTCCCTATTGGCCTTTATGCATGCTACAGCCTGAGGAGACTATTCTCTGACTAGTTGCTTGCCAAATTTCATTGTGAAATTGAAGTTGGTTTTGCCTTTGATAAAGGCAAAGATGAAAAGTAGGTTGTTTTATTTTGCACATACTAAACTTTTAAACTATGGGAAATCACGTGTCATAACTAAATGCAAGTTTTTCCAGGATTGAGAATGTTCTCCACACACTAGTTGGAAACATGTTTTCAGGCTGAGTTCTCAACCCCAGAAAAAGAAGATGCTTTTCCTTTTTGGTTTTTGGTTGGTTTTTTTGCTGATTTGGGTTTTTTTGGTCGTTGTTTGGGGGGACTAGAGTCCATGTCCCGTTTTACCCTTTACCCTGCCAGACACCATCTGTTTGATGTTTGGCAGCATGTTACATAAAGCGAGAGGCAAGATGCCTGTGCTCTTCTACAACCTCATATTTATTTGGGAAATCTTTTTAGTGTTAGGTGACTGCATCATAATTTGCATCCAACCCATCACATGGCTTTCATTCTGTTTCCTGTACTAGAGAAGCTTAATTCCTTTCAAAACTGCTTGACAAACTACTTTGTTTTGGATCCTGGAACTGCTTCTTTTTGGAAGAAGATTGTTTGGGCTTTTTTGTTTTGTTTTTTTCATTCTTTATTTGCCGAACTAACATTAACTATGTATTTTTCTGTTTCTCCCCAAGCTTACTTGGATAGCCTTGAAGGTAATACAAATACAAACAATATTTTGGAAACAATTCCCCGTGGGTCACTAACTTTCACATTTAGTATAAACCAGGAGAACCTGGCATTTGGAGAAATGTTTTAGTAGTATCCACTAATAAATGCCTGTGGTAGAGAAATCACTGACAAACCAGGCCTTGTAGGAAATGTGTAGGGACTTCTGTGCCCCAGCATATCAACTCACATGAGCAGTGATGGGTTGAGGTCAGGGAGGGGTTTGCAGCCAGTTTCCTGAGGACAGACTTTCCTTTGCTGCTTCTGATCAGCTATCACTTGGTGACCTTTGCTTTGGCCTTCGGGGAGCAGAGAACGTTTAACCCACCCGTGCAGCCTGTTCTCTGTGTTCTGCTTGCCTGCCTAAGTATGTTGACCATTCATCTTTGAAATATCTGTGTCCTAAATTCCTAAGACCAACATCTCAGTATGTTGCTACTCATGCTGGAGGCACAGCTGTTGATGCCAGTCTTAAATTGTTCCCAGTCAATAATTTTCTGCTGTAAAGGTGGGTTTCCCAGCTGTGCAACATCTTGCTCTCATCAGATTCTAGAATCAACTGAGGTTTTCTCAGGGCTACCCCGAGGCAAGGCATGCTTCTCCTGGAGAGCATGTATCCTTGGAGTAATATTCCATCCACAGCTTCCTCCTGCCCCACAGTTTTGTATCAGGCTGTTCTGTCAGCACAAGTGAGTTGAACTCTGGGACACCGTGATTGCTGAGGCTTTCCCACAGATCTCTACTGATCCCACAGATCTCTACTGATCCTCTTCCCACCATAGGGAACAAGAGGAGGAGAGGGGACAGCTAAGTAGGTCTTAAAGCTGAATGCAAACATATTGGGGTCTGGTCTATCCAGTGACTGCTGATTTCTCTTTCACATGCCTTATTCCTCTGCTTTGTTACTCTGCACAGCAGAGATCAGCACAGGCTTGTGACTAGATTTGAACAGTCACAATTCACATCACAGGTTTGTATTTGAACCCTTCTGTTCAGGGGTTTGTAACTCAGCCACAGAAGTCCTATCTGGGCTAAAAATTTGAAGGAAAACCATCACCAGCCCATGAGTGGACTTCTTTAAAGCAGCAAATTTAAAACCACAATCTGATCCATTTCATTAAAAATGTTAAAAAGAAAAGAAAGCAAAAAAAACCAAAAAAAAACCAAAACAAACAAACAAAAAAAAAACAATAGAAATTAATAATGACAAAATCTAACTGCTCCTCATGACTGCTTCAATTCCAAAAAGTGAAATTTGGTAAATGGTGGCCTGTGATGGTATTAAAGGTTTGTGTTTTTTGCTTTGGAGTGGTGTTGGGAGGGTTGTTTGTTTGCTTTTTGGAGTTTTTGTCCCAACAGATAGGAGACTATTGAGATGTGTTAAGATGTTACCCTGTACGGGACAGTAGCTGCTATTTCTGTCTCATTTGTCTGATGAAGTGAGCATGTCAAAACTGATAAAATATCCAGGAACAACAGCCACATAAGTTTTGGAAGTATTAAAACTTATCAGATAAGATCAGGAAACACTGAAAGCCTCTGTTATAGTGTTAGTTCAGTGGTATGAGTGCAACTGAGTGCAACTTCTATACATTATTCTACATTCCATCTTAAAAAGGATTAAAAATATGCATGAATGCATATGGTTTCTGTGAAGCAGTCATCTCTGCATGCTGTGAAAGGAAGAGGATGTAGAATAAAGAAGATTTTCTTTTTAAGAGTTTGTGCCTGCTTTATTTGGACTCATAGGTCTGGAAATATTACAGTGCTAGATGGAATTTGGGATGTGTGTGACTGCTCATGCAAATTTGTGAGTTCAGTGGTTGTTTGTTATGGATTTCTAGTGAGATTTAGTTTTGCCTTTGACTTAGTCTCAGTGTTAGACTTGCCTTAATTAGCTGTTGTGGGTTTGGGGGTTTGTGTGGGTTGTTTGGGGTTTTTTAAGTTAGAATTACTCCATTTGAAATGCTTGGATTTAAATGGACATATGAGCAATCAAAATTTTGCAGTATTGTGCTGTTGTAGAGAAACAGAAAATGAGCTGGTGAAAAGTGAATTGTCCTAGTAAAGTGGAATACGCTTATAAACAGCAAATTTGGTTCTTACAAAAGTAATTTGTTTAAAAGATAGTATATTGTGGTTTTAGTTAATTTGTTGCCATTTTGGAATAGTCACTCAAACTCCTTTATCCTTACAGTCACTTAGTTGGGCATATTTTACTGCTGTTGTTATGAGTTTTTACAACAAGGCCTGCCTAGAACCGAGCATCCCATGCTCTGTAATGCCATTCCTGTATGCAAGGGAAAAGCAGTTCCCCTGAGTGCAGTCAATGCTCTAACACAGACCTGCTGCAGTGCAAACACAGCTCAGCTCTGCTTGTTCCGAAGTTGTCCATAAGTGCACTTGGATCTGGTCATTAGCGTGGACATGTAGAGCCTCTGCTAGCAAGGTATTAAATGACACCTCAGAGGGCTGGAGTCCCTCTGCTCTAGAGACAAGCTGAGAGAGTTGGGGCTGGTCAGCTTGGAGAAGGGAAGGCTCCAGGAGGGAGACCTCACTGTGGCCTTTAAATACTTAAAGGGGCCTTTTAAAAAAGATGGGAACAGACTTCTTAGTAGGGCCTGTTGCAATAGGACAAGTGATAATGGTTTTAAACTGAAAGAGGGTAGATTCAGACTAAATACAAGAAAGAAAGTTTTTAGGATGAGGGCAGTGAATTACTGGCACAAGTTGCCCAGAGATGTAGATGCCTCCTCTCTGGAAACATTCAAGGTCAGGCTGGATGGGGCTCTGATCTACTTGAAGATGTTCCTGTTCATGTTGGGGAGTGGGACTACATGACTTCTAAAAGTTCCTTCCAACCCAAACTATTCTATGAGTGTATGAATCTCATCATACTATTCTAGCAGCAGCAAAACAGGTGATCGCTTTCTTGATGCAAACGAAGTTCTGCCCCTAGTCTTACAGTTTTTCCACTTTGCTGTCACCATTTTCTCATACAATTCTCAGTCAGGGAATAGATACTCATTTGCTTCTCATCATGTCTTAGTGGTTCAAGAGTCTTTCAGTGTAGGAACCTGCATCTTACTGGAATGCCTCAGCTTCTCTTTGTTTCTGTTGTAGTATGCACTTTACAAAAAGATGACGCAAGCTGCCATTCTTATCCAGAGCAAATTCCGAAGTTATTATGAGCAGAAAAAATTCCAGCAGAGCCGACGAGCTGCGATGCTGATCCAGCAGTACTATCGCAGTTACAAAGAATGTGGGAAGAGGAAGCAAAACCGTCGGGCAGCCACCATTGTGCAACAGAAACTCAGGTGAGCTGCTTGGATGGTAGATGCTATCGGAATCTTTGTATGTTGTTTTTACACTCTTCCGGGCTGTACTGTTACTTACAGATACAGACTAGTGTGAAAAGGACTGTGATTCATAGGATAATTATTCTTGCATTTAGTAGTATTCTCCCCAGTTTTGCCTGCACTTCAGTGTTGGGGTTTTTTGTGTTTAGAAGCAGTCTGCTTACCAAGAAGCAAGATCAAGCTGCTCGCAAGATTATGCGGTTTTTACGACGCTGCCGCCACAGGTATGACGCTGTCTTTTGTTATCTGCCCTTCCTTAGAGCAATGTGACAATATTCAAGTGTGTCCACAATGAGTGCAATGTGAAATATAACAGAATCAGCTTGCTACAGGTCTTTTAATCAAAGAACAAAGCTGAGCTGCTTCCAAGATACATTGTTAAAAATGAAATCTCTAACTTAGGACCGTTGCTGAAAAAGAATTGTGTTCAGCTCCCTTGCTGATACGGTAAAGCAGCCCAGGCTGTGTGACTTTAAAAGCTGGACTTAAGGTTAAGTCTAAAAAAAGGCTTGTTAAATGATAGCAGCAGCTTGTAAGTGCTGCACAAAACATTCATGGTATATGGGAAAGTGCAAAATGTGACAATATCTGATGTGTGCTGGAAATGCCTTTCGTTTGGTCACAGGATCATTTGGTTGGCTCTCCTCAAGTGCACATTCTTTTTGATGTGGAGAGATGGAATGTGCCAGCAGAGCAGCAAACAAGTTAGTTCACATCAGCCACTCCACACATACTGCAGTGAGCCGAGAGTACAGACACAGACATGAAGATGAACCATCTCGTGCCAGCGCAGGAACATGTGCAGGCTTGCCAGAGTGCTCCCTGTGGCAGCCAGCTCTGCCATACCAGTACTCTGCTACGAGCGCGGTGTTTGGTTTGTTTTTTAGCTGAAAGGATCTCCTGTATTATCAGGTTGCAAAACAGAACTTTGCCTAGACAAAGGTGAATTCCGAGATTTCTGACCCTGCTCCCTCCATTCTCACTACCCATGCATTTCATCCAGTCAGGAGCTGGTCAGACCTGATGCATTTTGAAGCATGTTTAGTTCAGCCCAGTGTCATTTGAATAAAGAGAGCTCTCAGAGAGGCATATGACTGATAGACTTGAGTTTAGAAACAGACTTGATCCTTATTGAAGGATTTCAGAGCTGCAGTTTGCAGGAGGTCAGTGTGGCTCATGCTATTGAAGGACATCTTATGAGAAGAAATGTGTGGACAAGAAAGAGGGTTTTGTGGTTCTCAAGCCATTTCCAAATGCTCTTGAAACAGCCACAGTTATTCATGAGGAAGCACAGGTGGCTTCTTGTTTTTGGCAGGGTGTATGGAAGAGATCAAAAGGTGTGCTTGTTGTGCAGCATGTCCTGCTGAAGCAGATGGAGGCTCAGAACTTCTGTATCCTCTCAGATCTGCTTGAGATCCAGGCAGTCCCTGGGGAAGCTATGTGCCAAATTTCCATCCATGGAGGCTCTGGGGTCAACCTGACAGAGGCTTTTACAGCCAACTCACACACAGGCCCAGAGAATATCCCAGGCGTTCCCACCAACATCCAGGATGTGCCATGGACTTCAACTGGGCTCAGCTAAGTCTCCAACTGTTGAGTAACATAGACTCTCCCAGGTTTAAACTGCCCATGATTCCAGCAGTTCTTGACTTCAACTCATAGCCTTTCTCTTTCTCAGTGTCTCCTGTTTCCTTTGTAGAGTGAGATCCTGCTCATTTGCACCACTGAATTTTGCAGGCAAGACCCTTCCCTTTGCCTGTGGTCAGTCTGTTCTCTCTAGCAGTATGGTTGCTGCTGCTGGGCATCTCTGCAGGGTGGGTTTAGCTCTTGAGTAGTTACAGACAGGAATTCAGGAGCAGGGGGGATTCATTGTCCTTAGGCTCTCTCTGGCTTATGTCACACTGGGCAGTGCTTGAGTTTCTGCAGCAGTGCAGTCCTGTCCATGTCCTGAGGCACTTTATTAGTGGTTGTGGTTACTTGGGAATTTGTCCGTGGTTCTTGGCTAGGATGTAACAAAAGGATAAAGTGACTTATTTCCACTGAAGATGTTAGCTGTGTTTCAAAACACCCTTGCCTTTCCTTCTGAAGTAGAAATGATCACACATTTGTGATCACATACTTTCTCGAAGCAATCATAGGAGTTAATGTGTTAATGTAACTAATACTAATAATTGCCACGAAGTTTAAACAGGAGCATTCTGGCTTTGGCAAATGCTAAAAGCAAAAGCAAGACATACCAAAAGGACAAAACGTTCAGAAATGACAAGCATTCAGACTCTGCTTGAAAAATGCTTAAATTTTATAGACTTCTGGAACTGTTTAGAAATGTGAAAGGTTTGCACCTTATTCCCATCTTCCTTCTTCTTGCCAAACAAATTCTAGCAAGCAGTTGCAAAGCAAGATATTTTCCAAAGCACTTCATGCTCTGTACACTTGGGCTACATCTGTGATCCTGGGGTCACACTGCTTTAGTATCTCTCCTTGGGTTCCTTTGGCTGCTGGAACCACACAGGGATCTGGTCCCTCTGCTGTTTGTGGTCGGTGACAAACACTGCACAAAATTGGGTTCTTAAAGCTTTATTACTACCCAGGATTTTAAAGACAAATGGAAGTCTTTTGCTTGTGTAAACAACTGTAAAGGATAATACTTTTTTTTTCTCAAAGTTAACACACTACTGCTATAAATAAGAAATTAAGAAAGGCCCAGTCTCCAGAAAGAAACACCTCAACTATCCAAGCTCCTGAACATCCAGGTGTGAGCCACAACAACTAGTATCTAATGTTAGTTAATGCTCTGTAGCATAAAAATGGCACTATAGTCCCATTTGTTAAACAGCAGTGCCTTGTCAGTACAAGACAGATAATTTTGAAAAATCTGAGGGAGTGAGAGAAAAGATAGCATGGACAGGAGTATCAAAGAAACAGGATCTTGTAGCAGACTTCTGTCAGAGCTGGGGGAAGAGGCTGTAAAAGCCACTTGTGGTCTGTTGTAAGGATAGTGAGCTAAGTAGGTAAGTAAATTCTTAAAGTTCAGAAATTCAGCCTTAGGAAGAAAATGGAATGGTTTAACCTAGGTTTTTGTCCATGAGCAGATTCTGTTGGTAGGCCGAAAAATTACTCTCAAGAGCTTATTCTGTAGCCTTTAGGTGAGATTTACTCAGGCTTTTCCCTGGCAACCATCTGGGTGGTAGGGTTTTTTTCCTGTTAAAATTGATCAAAGTCTACTTTAAACCAGTTCTGACAACTCTTTCTCTGCTTGCATTCAGAACAGCCTAAATGGTCACCTTGATCTATTTTGCTTAGTAACTTTTTGGCACAAAGGTTCAAATAACATAAATGTGATTCCGATCACCTTGAGGATATGATCTCCTGAACTCAACATTTGTTGCCTGACCAGAAGGTATTTCAGATGTTTGAAAGAGTTTATGAGAGAGGTTCTGCGTTATGGGAGCTCTCAGTAGTGGATGTGTAGATGTTGATGAAAATCAGAAAAGAAATGTCAGTTTTGGTTGAATATGTTCTTAGAGAAGACACTCATGCTCTGGTAGCTGATTATTCTCAGGTGTCACAGAGACAAGAGGGGTCATTCAGCAGCAGCAGTCATTCTGACCCTCAGACATGTTATCTTTTCCCTTTAACTTTGAACAAAAAACACCCATATTTATCCATCTATTGTCATATTTTCAAAAGTCTGGTGAAAAACATGCATCAGCCATAACATGGTATCAACATGACTTGTCGCAGAAGTGTTGTTTTGTTGAGAATGAGAAACATAATCTTCCTGACCTCCCAGGAGAGCTTTATCCATCCTCCCATGGTGCCTGTCAGTTGGCACTTGACTAACTTCCAACCTTACATGTCCTGTAAGCTGATCTGCCTCCAGACACACTTCCCTGTGTGAGGCGGAACTAAGGCTTTGTGTATTAAGTGATTTGGGGAAGACTTCACCTATTTAGTGATCCCCAGATATGACACATGTAGAGCTGCAAGGAAATCTGGGAGCTCAGAAGTGGGTTTGGATTTGCTGGGCCGAATCCATGTATGGTACATCTTTCACTGGGAAGGTAGCCTCCTATTTCCTGTTCTTTCTCTGATTTGTAGGAAACTTGTACTCTTCTGGGGGATACCTAGACCATTGCTTGGCTGTGATTACGATCTGCAGTGGTTTCTATTGAGTAGCATTTGGAATGAGATAGGAAACAGATGATTGCTGCAAGGGAAGGCAGGATGCAGCTAGAAATACCATGGGGATGACAGTGTTGCGTTTATTCTACTTGCTTATAACTTTCTGCCCTAAAAAACTAAACACAGGACTGCTCTTCCCTGGTAAAGAGGAGTCCCATAGGCAGGAGTGGGAAGGGTTCTTTCTCTCCAGGCAAGCAGAAGTGCTGTCTCCTCCTCCCTGAAGTGAAGCTCTGGGTAAGGTATGGTTGTTGCCATGTGTGTCTAATGGCTCTTTGGTATTGTTTTGCACTCTGAAGCCCACTGGTGGACCATAGGCTGTACAAAAGGGTGAGTGTAGCTGCCTGCTAGCCAGTTCCTCTCTTCCATTTTAAATATATTTGCTTTCTGCTTGCTTGCATGGGGCTGCAGCCGAGATATGCCAGTTAAGTTTCACCTCCATTAATTATATAAAAGAATCCTGTACAAACTAACCCTACTGCAATGACTAACACTGCTGCTTTTGTAACAGGACAGAGCTCTGCAGTAGATGTTACGAATGCATGAATTTGTGAAAAAGGACGTGTATATTCATCATGGGCATGCTTAGATGGCGTTGTTGGTGGGATATTTTTTCAGTATCCAAAATAGCTGTTAGTAGATGTTGGAACTTGTCGAGGTCTGCACTCACACACGCTCAATGAGTACCAATGCCCGCTGTCCTGGACAGCGACAGCATTTGGGCTAGAGTGTAGGAAGCTGCATTTCAGGTGCAGCCTGCTCTAGATGAGTATTTGTTTCTGCCTGAGCCAGATGGAAGCTGAAGAGCTCCTCACGTTGCTTTTTACTGCCAAAGGTGGTTAAGCACCAGTGCTTATCTTCTAGAAGTTGGTCTTTGGTAAGTTACACATCAGATTGCCTTATAAGGGCCAGCTTTTTGACAACTGCTTCTCTCATGTATCAATCCACTCCTTCAACGGGAAGGAAAACAAACTTGAAATGAAGATGCTGTAACTGTGTTACAGTAAGTGCCAAGAGAGCTTCTGTTGCGAGTCTCGTTCTCAGCGTGAAGGGAGTCCACTGAGCTGTGTGCTCAGTCACGTTAGCGGCTGGTTTGCTCCCTGACAGGAGGGTGGGAATAGGTGGGAGCATTCCTGTGGCAGGTCACAGCCCGTATAGAAGCAGGGAGTGGCCTGGCTCTCAAGACACTTGCCTGGATTGTCAGCAGGCTGTTCTGTTCCATCTCTCTTTAGAGATTGTTAGGGCAACAGGGTTTTTGTCAAAAACTGCCATCAGAAATACCATCATTTGTGTGCTTATTATTCATGTTTTCAGCAAGGGAGGGGAGGCAGAAGGAGGGATGGCCTGGACTCCTGCTTCAATTGTAACATTCAGAAAAGAAAAACAAATTGTTGATCATGGAGTTTTGCTGACTTGGAATTGCAGAGATTATTTTCAAGACTCAAGAGTGAGAATATGAATTGGGCTTAAGCCTGCTGAAGACATCATTATTTGTTTAACTCTATTGAGCCTAACAAAGAAGCAGCAGCTAATGACATATGTTTCCAAACTATGACGTTTATGCTACCATTTTTTGTTGCATATCCTCATTTTTTTACAAATTAAAATTTGGGTTCTTCAGTAACAACAAATGAAGTCAGAATTGGAGGAAATGGGGGCAAAGGCCCAGACATCCCCAGAGGCTCTTCAGGGCTGCGTGGCATAGGTCCAGCTGACAGGCCGGTTGTCAGCATTGCAGGAGAAACAATTGTTGCCCTTTAAAGCTTTGTGTATGTAACATATGAGAAATTATCAGGAAGCAGATTCTGGAAATTTGGTAGCATTTGAAGGTTTTGCCTTGGAATGGCCAGTGATGTGGGATTGATGGGGAAATGAGGGAGCTCTCTGCTTGTCTGGAAGAAGTAAACTGTGAGCTATCACAAAATGTATTTGCTGTTGTGCTAAAGCAAGCCTGTTACAGCAAATGATTCTTTGCATTCTGATAGCAACCTCTGTGCATGTGCTGCTGGCATGCACACCCACAAGACAAGTATTCCTGGGCCTTCCTTGAAGTGCGTTCCTGCATTCCTTGAAGTACACAGGGTGACACATCCCCCTGTGATGAGGGAATCCCTGCAAATGTGTCTGTCTGTAATAAACAAATTGGATGTATTCTGTACACATGCTGTTGTGCAGATAAATGATGGCAGCATTTGCTTCTATGTTTCAGTTTTAAAACCTTTTCAGATTGATTTGATTATTTTTTCTGGATTTATTTGGGTTACAGTATACCAGGATCAGCAAAGAGGGAGAGGCAGGAGATTTTACTGGCCAACTCTTGTGAGACAAAACTTGATATCTTTTTGCAATAGGAATTAAAATACCTTCTAGGAGAAAAAAAGCCCATCCAATTGCTGGTGCCTTTAAGTAAGTTTTCATCTCAAGGACAGCTGCTTCAGTGGAGAGATTTCAGCTACTCACAGTACCCAAATGTTTGCCTGCTCATGGGTCAAACCATCTGCTATAGCCTCCTGTGAAGGAGAGCTTTGCTCCTAGTCCAGATGTAGAGATGAACAAATTGCACAGCTACTTGAAGCATGACCCTCTCTGCCACACCCTTGGCAGGAGGGGATCTGGGGCCAATCACACGGAGCGAGGCTTTTGACATCGCTAGGCCAGTCAATCACTTTCTGCCTACAGCAGAACTTCTCTCCTCTCTGGGGCCAAAGAAGTGCACTTGTTACGTGTGATCATGAGTAACGAAAACTGTATTCATTTCCAGCATCTTTCGTGCACAAATAGATCTCCTTACCCCCCACCACACTCTCATGGTTAGATTAAATGCTGCTCTCCAGTTTGGGGGAGTTGTGCATGTAACACACACTGAAACCTGGAGTCAGTTCTCTGGTAAGTACAGCTTCATTTCATACCTGAATAAACAACATCTACTATGTTTTCTTGTTCTCTGCATACTCTTCCCTCTTTTGGCATTTTAGCGACAAACGTTTTGCTACCCCTGTGCATCTAGGACTTGTATTTTTTGTGTGCTTTTGATCCATGCTGTGCAGGAGACATTGCATTGGAGGGCCTGGTTTCTTACATCTCTTAGTAAGACTGAGAATGGGGGAAAATTTGAGGGATTGGGAAGTCCCATTTGTTTAAGTTCAGGACAATATGCGAAAATGTCATATTGGGATATGCGTCACTGTACCAGCAACAAAAGTTTTCAATGTAATTTCTTTTTTCATTTACCTCTTGCAGGGGCTGAATGTATTTGGAGCTCGAATGTGTGTGTTAAATTGCAGACCATGTGCTCTGGGGTGTCGTTCTTATTGGGCCTTTCTGTCTTTTTTGTTCTGCTGCCTAAATGAGGTATCTGGGAAAAGGCAAGAGCTCCCTTTTCTTAAATGTCCCACAGGCCAGTTCAGCTCTCAGAGCAACAGGTAACTCACTAGTTAGCCTTCTCTGGCTCTTGCACCCCGTCCTACATACTGATCTTCAGCATTCAGACTCATTCAGCATTTCCTTGGCTGGGCGTTATGGAGTAAGTCTGATGAAGCAGCTTTGTGTTACGCTTTACCCATGAAGCCATCGTTTGCTGTGACTTTTTCTAAGTAGGCCTGGTTCATTTGCTGACACCCCGTACAGGACTGGGGAGGGGGAGAGAAGCTGCCACTTGCTGGGGCTGTTGCTTTCTACATTGCTTCAGCACGTACCAATGCAACCTCCTTCATGATGTCCAAGTAAGTACCACAGTGCAAAGGGCAGAAGCTTTGTCTGGCTGGAGTGATCTAGGAACCAGGACACAGCTCCCAAGAGTCAGGGTTCAAAGCTCATGTTTGAAATCATCTTCTCTTTCCTTTCTGTGTGTCAGCACCACGGCTATTACTTCAGACACCTTATCAGTGGTCATCTCTGTTGCACGTGCTTTTTCCTTCCATCTGCTCTTCAGCACTTGCTGAGGGAATGACTTTGTACCTTAGAGGCACTTATTGTCTAGAGAAAATGTTATTTGAGGAGTTTCTTGTTCAAGGCTTCATCAGTGCAAAACCAAAATTATGGTCCTTACTGTTTTGTGCGTGGTTTCAGAGCTGCTGATGTAGGATGGTGCTTCTTGTTTGGAGACCTGCAGCAGCTAGAGCCTGTTTCTGGTTCGGGGGTGCTCTGCTTGCAGCTGTGCCTCACTTGAGCTGCCCTCACCTCCAGTCCCAGACAGCTCAAGACGCTCCCAGAAGTGATCCAAGCTAGCGTGCCAGTGCTTGTAGACTCCTGGAGAGGTTTGCACACCATCTAACAGCACCTGACCTGCTGCTATCACTTTCTCTCAGTGCTCTCATTTTCTTTGTTGTTTAAAAAAAAAAAAAAAAAAGTCTCACTGAAAGTCTACCAAACTGGATTGAAACGTCTTGTCTAAGAACATCCATTCTGCTGTCCCATTCTGTAAATCCCAGTCGTATTCTTCTTCTTAGAGCAGTTTATTATTGCTTGTAACTGCACATGCTACACTTTGGTCCTCTTCCTCAATTTAAGAGTGGAAAAATGTGAGCCAAAGAAGATTGCCTTCTAGCTTGAAAGCAATGCTATGTTGTTCACTTAAAATCTCTCACGGCAGCTCTTACTCAGAGGGTTTCTATTCTCAAGGATTCTATTTGTCCAAAATTCTTCCCTGGTCAAACTCTATTTTTTAACTGCAGTTGAAAATTTTAGAATTTGTTATACTGAGCCTTAATGAAGAAAAAAGACCAGCCCCCCTGTTGACACCTTATATTGTTGTATCCAAATCTAAGTACCAATGAGTAAGGAAATCGGAGAAGAAGAGTTCAGTGAGGACTGAAAGGACTTCTAAGACACAGGAGAGGCTGCAGTACAGACTGTCCAAGAAAGAATTAATCGGTTGAAGACAATTAGTTTTAGGTTCTCTTGACAAAGCCTTTCAGAGAAAGTAAATGGATTATTCTGATCCAGTATCTACCTTGATGCATGGTTCTGACACCTCCTGTTTTAGCATAGTTTGAGGAAGCAGCCAGGGGTTCACAGCAGCACCTCAGTGCTTCTCCAGTGTTACTCTGGCCATAGATTGGCTCCATTTTTGGTAGCATTTGGAGGTACTTCAGTTCACTCTGGTTGTGCCCACTGCAGAGTTTGCAGTGAGCAGGGCTGCCCTGTGCCAGCTGTCAGGAGAAAGGAGAACTTCCCTGTCCTCCCAGTGCCAGCTCCAGAGTGAGGAGCAGAGACTGGCAGCTGCAGAGTGCAGGTCTTCGTACCTACCGGGCAGTGTCGTAATCGTTAGAGGACTCACAAATACCTACCTGCACTCCCATGTGCAGTGTGACACATGCACCATTACGTACACTGAACACAGAGATTAGTTAATTTTAAAAAGTGCTATATTTGGATGGTCATCATCTTGAAGTTTCAGTGTATGAATGCTGTGGAATGCAGGGTTTGTTTTAAGCCATTGCATACTAAATAGCATCTTTCGGTAATGTACTCATGGCAAATTTGAGAGTCTGTACCGTTATTGTAGGGAAATTCTGTACTAGTATCTGATTGTGTAATTATTATTGTACCTGCAACCATGTAAATTGCACTTGACCAAGGAAAGTGTTACAAATGCAAAGCGTTGGACACTGCCCTGCATGACATCCTTGTCTCTAAATTGGAGAGACGTGGATTTGATGGATGGACCACTCAGTGAATAAAGAACTGGCTGGATGGCTGCACTCAAAGAGTTGTGGTCAACGGCTCATTGTCCATGTGGAGACAGTGGGGTCCCTCAGGCATCAGTGTTAGGGCTGATCCTGTTCAACAGCTTTGTCAGGGACATTGACAGTGAGATTGAGGGCATCCTCAGCAAGTTCACTGACAACACGAGCTGTGTGCTGCAGTCACAGGCTGGAAGGAAGGGGTGGGCTATCCAGAGGGACCTTGACAGGCTTGAGAGGTGGGCCTGTGAAAACCTCATGAGGTTCAACAAAGCGAAGTGCAAGATGTACACCTGGGTCATTGCAATCCCAGACACACCTATAGGTTGGGTGTAGAATGGATTGAGAGCAGCCCAGCGGAGAAGGACTTGGGGCTGATGGGTGATGAAAAACTCACCATGAGCTGGCAGTGTGCACTGGCAGCCCAGAAACAAACTGTCCTGGGCTGCATCAAAAGGAGTGGGACCAGCAGGTTAAAGGATGGTATTCTCCCCCTCTACTCTGCTCTTGTGATACCCCAGGTTGGATAAGGCCTTGAACAACCTGCTCTAGTGGAAGGTGTCCCTGCCCATGGCAGGGGGGTTAAGACTGGATGATCTTTAAGGTCCCGTGCTAAGGCTGACTCCTGCAGTAATTACCTTCTTTTGGCATGTATGTTCCAGGCAAACAGGTGCAATAGGTCTGTACCAGTACAGATACTGCATGCTGTAGGTTGAAGTTTGCAGCAAAGCATGTCATGCATTCTTCCAGCAAAAGTGCTTTGTTAGTGTAGCCCTTGCATGTAAAGTGCCAAAGTAAGGAACAGCATGTCTCAGTGAAAGAGCCACCAGCTTATTTAATGTGCATGTTCTCAGTGAGAGATCTATAATAACAGGTTAATTTTACATTACAGTACTGAAGTGCAACAGAAAACACTTGGAAGTTGCACTGCAAGTCATGCATTAATTGATGGTATCTTGAGCATAGTTAATCTAAGCCTTAAAAATTGTCCAGTGCAAAGAGGTACACCACGTTTTCTAACATAGTACCACAGATCTTGGCACGCCTCCTGCTGCTAAGCAGGGGAACAATAGAAACATTAGCAATAAATTCAAGAGAGAGGCTTCTTTTCTGCTGTAAGAAAAGAAAACTAAATATACTGAGAATGAGTAGTTTGTAATTTGTGAGTGTTTTCAGTCCATTGTTCTAGCCCTCCTCTGTTTCCTGTACTGAAAAGGTGATCTGGCTATATGCAGCAGGTAGAACCCCAATGAACTCAGGTAGAACTCAGGTTGTAAGCCTGCGCAGAGGCTTGCCTCTGCCTTCTGTGCAGTGCTGAAGCCTCCACTCCGTTGATATCAACAGGGTCTTTTAGACACCAGTTTGTGTAGACCCAAAATCTTCTTGCAGAAGGTATCTCCGTGAAGTTGTAGCAGGCATTTGGGCTCAGCATAGCAATGTCCAAGTAGAAATTGAGAACCTCTGGTGCTAGTGGCTGCCTTGCCCCTTCTTCAGCCTGGGGATCAGAGCACTGCTTGGCACCTTGGGTAGCGGTACGGAGGCTCAGATTTCAGGAATGCTGGTGCCCCTTCGGCAGTGGCCTTCAGACTCTCAAAACATTGTGTGCATTTGGACTAGCACAGCCTCTGTCTTCCCACGCGTGATATTCTCCAACAGGTCAGTGGAATTAAGGTATTTAGTGAAGGTCTGACCTGCATGTAGGTTAGTGTGGTTTGACCCCTGTTGGCCCCATTTTACAAATACTGAAAGTGCCTTTGAGTGCTAGAGCTTTGAGTCAGCTAAAACAGAGGTAAAAGCAGCCAGCTCCCTTTTTCTTGTGGTTCTGAGTAATAGTACATGCAGAAAAATGAATAAATAAAAATGGTGAAATGGAGGTGTATTTATAGAGATCAACTTATAGCCTTCATTGTATCCTTGCATTAGCAAGCTGGTGCAAGCCAAAAGTGGATATGTGGGTATAAGTCTACATACAGTAGCTACAAACTCTCACTGCTGCTGATTAGCTTTCCTGATGTGTTTTATTAGCTCTCCCAATGTGTATTTATTTATTGTTAAATTCACTCACGTGTAGCTGTTTTCCATTACACAGACTTGCATCTCTGACACAATTTTTTGTACCATACCTTTGCTATTTGTCCTTTCAAGATTTTGCAACAGCACTTGAGCACTTGAGTACATGCTTAGCTAAATCACTTTTAATTTATGCTGTGTTCTGCTCCTGTTGTGGGGCTTCTCCCCTTGCAAAAGCAGAGGGAAGACATGTGGAGGCAAGTGGCAAAGGGATTGTACTGCAGAGGAGCTCCCTGCAGGCAAAGGCAGAGCCAGCCCCAAGCACAGCCAGCTGCCTTGTGGTTTAGGGACAGCATGGGGAGTCCCCCTGGATTTGGTTTGGCTCCTTTGCAGGGAGCCTGCACTGACACGAAGCCAGATTAAGTCTGAGTAGAGGATTGCTGCTGCCCCAGCACCAATACAGAGTTCTGTTTCATGTAGTGGGATTAAAAGGATTCCCTCCTCTTCATTCTTTTAATTTAACTTTTAACTCTTTCAGCTTTCAGTGATGGTTTAGGTCTTACGCTGACAAGTGTTAGAGGAGGTAATGTATCGCATGCATTTTAGAGAGTTTTGAACGGGGGCACCAGGCCTCATCTAGGGAGGGTGAGTCTTCCGTGCTGTAGGTTCATCACCCTCAGCACACAGCATCCAGCATCCTGCACTGCTGGCTGGGAAAACACACAAATCTACTCCCAACAACTTGCTAGCAAATACACCCCCCAGCTGGAATACATGTGAAACACCTTTTTTCACACCATACCAGCTCTTCTGCTTGTGTATAAACACTTCCTTATGTGAGATTCTGTATCAACACCGAGCTTCCTTTCCAAGTAGGATGGGCTGATTTTCCCCCTCTGTACAGGCCATGACATCAGGCTGTCACTGCCTCAGCACTGTGTGGAAAAAAGAGGTCAGCACCGAACAGCCCCTTTGCCACGACAAATAAGGGCAGCTGCAAAGTCAGTTAGTCAACAGCAGTCCAGAAAACCCCAAGCAGTTAGGTAGGCCAACACCAGAAAAAAGGCCCAGCTGTAGTTGCAACTACTGGGGAAAAACAGTAGCTGGAACTAAGGGTATGTCTCCAAATGTGTTTGTCTCAGATCTCTCGTGGCCCATTCTTGCACTTCCAACTGTTAACGGTGTCAGGAAGGTGTTACCCTCCTGTCATTTCTCTGAGAGCTGGCTCTTCTGCACGGGAAGTTGGACTGAGGAGTCCTTTTGATTGTTCTGTGTCTTCAAGAGATTTGCAATAGAAGTATTACATAGCTCCTCTTTGTTTTTTCAGAGTGAAAGAATTGAAAAAGGCCAAGGAACTTGAAGATACGCAGCAGCATCCCGTAGCAATGTGACATTGCTTTTCAGACTGTTTTCATTTTCTGTTTTTAGCAGAGACATGCAACAACAACAAAAATACCCGCTGCAGTTCTGGAAATACCAGCTGCAGGATTTTAACAGTAATGTTTTGGTCATTGCATTTGCACTTTCATGGACAACTTTTAATTTGTTCAGCAAGACATCTTGGAACTCAATCTTCTGTTGGATCGTTGGGAAAACAAAAAGACACCAGGAAGAAATTGTGAGTTGCTTCATTCTGCAAGAAGGAAGAAGCGATTAATTATCCTTTTCATATAGGGCTGTATTAAACAACATGTGGAACTGTACAAATACTATACCAAAAATATTGTTCAGAAAAGGTGGGAATGCACAAGCAACACAAGAATGCTGTTCCTGCACCTGTCAGTCATCTCCAAGAAACTGAAGCTTTGAGAGTCTCAGTGGAGGGGCTTAGATCAGTACATCTTTATTGGGTCCATGCATCCTCATTTCCTTCGCACTCCTGTCTTTTGTGTTTTCTTTGAACCTCTACAGCACACTTAATGCAACTTTTTAAATCTGCAGGTTTTTAATACATCCTGTGGGAACTTACAGAAGGGGTTGGTGTGTGAGAGACACGGGTAATGCATGAGAATGGAGAGAGCAGCTTAAGCAAGTTTTAAACACTTTTTTTGGTATTTTTACTAGAACCTGCAAACATATCAACTGTCATGTACTTTCTTTCATATTCAGCACTTTATTTTCTAGCCTTACCTTCATGTACTATTGTTTTAATTAAGTTCTTAAATAATTCGTAAAACATGTAGCTTTTTTTCTTATGTCAAATCTCTTGTCATTTTGCAGAGTCACGTACATATGTTGCCTGGACATTTTATGCCACCTAAAGATCAGTGGTGCTGCATTCTGGCCAGTAAATTTCTTATTTTGGCTACTTCATCGAAATCTGGGCAGTTTTCTGTATATATAGAAGGTAGAAATGGAAAATGAGAAAAAAATATTTGAAAGGGAATATATTGATTAATTACTAAATATTTTATTCACAAAGGGTCAATAACTTGGCAAGATAAAATTATTATTTGTATAGTTTTGTCTGAATGAACCAGAAGAGTGTGGATGTATTGTTTGTATATATTGTATATATTAAAACAAAGAGATATGTGCATGAACTCAAGAAAAAGAAATGAACAAAGCAAAGCATTAGTGGCTATGGTCTGTAAAATGAAACAAAAACTTTATTTCACTATAAGAAACTTTATTTTAAATGTTCTTTAGAAGAACATTTTTGCTAAAGCATGACTAAATGGCAAAAAAGAGCTACTGTATTTAGACTTAGGAAAAAAAGGCAGAGCAACATTACTTTAAAAAAAAAAAAAAAAAAAGAAAAAAAGGATATGTTTACATTTGATTTTGGCTACCAGGAGTTTGGTTCAGTTGGGTTTAATTTATGTATTCCTTGCTTTTTTTCCCCCCCTTCTTTTTTTTCCTTTCTTTCTTTTTTTTTTTTTTTTTTGCCGATGGTGCCAAGTAATGTGAATGCTAATATTGCTTAAGAAAATTAAGTTACTTTTGCAAAGCAGATAATCATAAGAGTACAAAAACCGTATCTAGCTTAACACCATACACTCACTCCAATAAAGAACACTTAGAATGAACATAAAATGAAAAAAAAAAATAAATAAATAGTACAAAGGTAGAAAATATGTTTCACATTTTCATATCTCCTGCTGGAAGTCAGAAAATGTAATAAAAATTGCACAAAAAATTTTAAAAAATTAAGTAAAACTTAAAAAAAAAAGATGCAAACTGATCTTGTAGGGGTGTCATGGTATATTGCTATTTCCACATAGTGAGGAGCCAAAGAAATTAGATTTTTTTTAAATTGAACTACTAATTTAAAACTGTCGCAGATTCTCAACAATGGGAACCAGGTTCTGATCTTCATTACATAGGAATGTAAGGGAAGAAGCTCCTGAAGTCTATGTTGTTACTGTGGGTCACATACATATGTCTGAGATCAGAAACTGCTCCTGTCTGTTTGTCTCACTTGTGGCAGTTTAAAATTTCTGAATGGACTTGTGTAAATTTGAGATTGTTAGTTTCGGAATAGTTGTTCTTGCTTGATCCCGGCCACCAACTGCAGTGTTTAAACGCAGGGCTTGTTGTGAAGCCAAAAAATATTCGCATATAAGAAGCTTTGAAACTGGTGTCTTTACAAGAAGAGTAAAAACAAAGATTGTGGCAAAAAAACTGGGGTCAGTGCTCTTGGTGCCTTTTCTATAATTGTACCTGTTTTTAATTACTTCTTTTCACTGCCAGCATTGAATTATAGTAGATGTGCTATAGCTCATTCTCAGAATTCTCTTGTACTTTTCTGAACTGCTGCTTTATGACCTGATTCAATTCTAAAAAAAGGGAAAAAAGGCAAAACAAATGGCCTGGCACTCACACTGTGCCTGTGGGCAGCCTTGTAGTCTCCATTTACTGTCTGCAATTGGAACCTTAACCATTAAATTTTCCTCTCATGGCAAAACAGAACAGGAGAATCTCCTTTGGAATGAATTGGAAATGCTCTGTATTAGTACTGGAATAACTCTGACATTTTGAAAGTGGAATATTGTACCCATTAACAAATACGTGACAATATAGAATTGATCTGTTCCTAACAAGAGTAGTGACCTCAGTGGAAATGTTTTAACTCCTTGTCTTTCCAGAAAATGATTCAGTAATATACAGAGCTATTTCAAATTACTCTTCCAGATCCATGGGCCTGGTGGTGTATCTACTAATCTAGATCCTGCCTCAGCCAAACATTTAAGCCTGTACTGGTGTTAACCATGCCGGCAGTTCCGTGGGCACAGCGGAACTCCCCGCATGCTGGAAGCCAAGTACAGCTCCCAAGTGCTTTGTTGTGTCAGGCCGTAACCCTTCAGTGTGTCACTGGGGAGGGAGAAGGACTCCCCTGCAGTGAAGTGATTCTGTGAACCCTCTTCTTGGTTGTGGAACTTACATTTTCACCGAAGATAAGTAAGTGCAGCTTTCTAGGAAAATTCAAATTCCCAAGTGCCAGGAGCCAGATCTTCTGTCTTCTGATAATGGAACCGCTCCTTTGTGAAACACATTCGACAGCAGTAATACTGTGTGAAAGAAATACAGAATATAACATGAACCCCCTCTCTGGTTGCACGCTTATGGCAGTTCCACACAATAGCTGGTGCCCAATGGGGGGTCCCCAAGACTTGCATGTAAAACTAGTATAGATGTCTTCTCTTTTGTAAGTTTTATTTTTGTAACCGTGCATGTAAAGCATCACTGAATCAATGGATCTGTTGAAGAACTCAGCTGCTGGAACCATGCAAAATGTTTTGAATTGCCCTTAAAATATGGAAAATGTTTTCTGAATGCTTTATATTCTTTCTGCTGTAAATTAAAAACAAAGAAAATTTCCCCATACAAAGTGTGTGCTTTCTTTTAAACGCATCCATCCTAGTTTGAGAGCAATGTAGCCCTTTAGTCACTGTAAGGAACGATTTAAAAAGTGCATTTCTTCTCTATATGATCTGCTTGTTAAGTGTACTGCATCTGATTTCTCACAGGTTATAATGTAAGAGTCCGCAGCCTGCCCATGAGCAAGTGCAAACGCCAGAGCTTTTCTGAGATCAGATTGTTTTCAGTTCCTCTTCAGTGGACAGTCACTTCCAGGGCTTTTCATGAGAAATCATATATACGTGGTAGCAAAATGCTAAATTCTACAGTGTGCACAAAGCAGAGGCAAATCTTAGGAGAATTTGAGAGGGCTGCTGATGCAGATATGTCAGAGGTCACAATAATACAAATAACTGAGACACAATAACTTTGCACTGATCAGATATGTAAGTTACACAAACTAGCCCCCAGTAATGAAGCTTTTGTACCAGATTACAACAAGGCCAGCCTAGCAGGGAAAACCAGGTTTAATACTCATCTGGTATGCGAAAGAGTCTGTTAGTACTGCTATGAATAAGTTCTTCCAAAACCCAGAACCACAACAGAAGATGAGATTTCTTTAGGAGAGTTTATTTTTGAATACAGACAAGGTTTAATTAGGTTCTCTTAAGGAATAAATCAGCATTTAACTCCCCAAATTGATCTCAGATACTTCCCCAGTTTTCCTTTTTACATGCCTGTTAATTGCTGAGTTCTCCCCTACTGTGGTGGGTTGCCCTGTACTGAAAGTAGACACCTACCAGCTGTCTGCTCACTCCCCCGCCTTCCCCCTTCTCCACAGTGGAATGGGGGCAGAGAACTGGAAGACCAAACGAGGGGGGAAAATGGCTGGAGTGAGAAAAAGCCGATTTTGTAAATGCCGGGGAAAAGGGAAAACAAGAACGAGCGGTGCAGAGGGCGCCCCCTTGCGGCACGGCCCGGCGCGGGGGAGGGCGCCCCCTTGCGGCACGGCCGGCGCGGGGGAGGGCGCCCCCTTGCGGCACGGCCCGGCGCGGGGGAGGGCGCCCCCTTGCGGCACGGCCCG
>JAYRBT010000056.1:3370298-3405410 GCA_036023395.1 Myiotriccus ornatus | reverse complement strand
CGCGTGAGGGGCGGGGCCAGCACACGTGGGGCCGCGGCCCCGCCCCTCTGAACGCGGTCTCCTCCAATAAACGGCTCTGACTCCGCCTCCGCCGCCTCCTCTGTTCGCACGTGGCGGGGGTGTGGGGGAGAGGGGTCGCCGCGTGCGCCGCGTTACGTAATCGCGCGGGACGGGGCGCGGCCCCTTCGGGCGCTCCCGGCCCGGAGCGGGAGCTGCCCGGGGTTGGCGGGACAGGCGCGGCCTCGAGGGGGGCTCGGAGGGGCGGGGGAACGAAACGGAGGCCGCCTGGGATCAGGCGGGGTCTTCTGTGAGGAATCCACCCGAGCGGCGAGCTGAGGGAGTGCGCGCCGGAGAGCAGCGCGGGAGCGCAGAACCGGCCCCGGTGCCCGCTCCGCTTGGCGGGGGGAGGCGGGGGAACACCGCTCCCGCCGCTGTCTCCTGAGGCGGCGCGTGTTCTCCCTACATCCCCCAGTACCGCGGGCCACGGGTCTGGCTGTGCCGAGGGGTCGTGGCGGCCGATGCCCCCGCGCTGTGGCTCTGAGGGGAGCCGAGATGGACGCGGGCGAACGCCGAGGGGGCAGCGCGGAGCACGGCGCCGGTCAGTGCCTGGGGACCGGGCGGGAGCCGCCGGCGGC
The DNA here is from genome assembly GCA_036023395.1 of Myiotriccus ornatus. NCBI lineage: Eukaryota > Metazoa > Chordata > Aves > Passeriformes > Tyrannidae > Myiotriccus > Myiotriccus ornatus. The sequence continues at coordinate 3,404,775 of JAYRBT010000056.1, read as the reverse complement.
GCCGCGGGGGGCGGCGGGCGCTCGGTGTACGGCGTGTGCGGGAACCGGCTCTGGCGGGACGGAGCTCCACAGCCCCGAGTCCAGCGGCGGCTCGGCCGCCGTAAAAGCCAACAGGTAACCGGGCAGCCGGCGGGGGCGGGCGGGTGCCGGGGACCCGGCGCGGCCGTGGCCCGTGGGGCTGCTCGGGGACTGCGGGAGCCCGAGCAGTGCCGGGGGCACGGGCCGCGGCGCGTGGAGGGGAGCTGAGCCATGCACGGCAGTGACCCTTTGGAAGCTTGTGTGTGTACTTCATCTTTAGACCGTAATTGACAGTACCAAAGCAGAAATTACTGAAATAATATGCTTCCTGGAAGTTCAGAAATTCAGTGAGGTGGTAACTTCTTTTAATTCATGAAAAGGTTTAAGATCTGTAATTTATGAAACATTGAACTGGCTTGTTAACACGCAATACTTGAACGTATGTAATGGTTTATGTAATAAGAGTATGATACCAATAACAACGTCAAATGGACAAAAGTTATTAAAAACAATCGCGTTCATATCCCATCTCTGGGATTAGAATCTCATTTGAGGATATGGACTGCTTATTTTTTAATCAAAGAAATAAGCAAATGTGAGAAGGAGGAGATTTTGCCTTTTAACAATTCTGCAGCTGTTGAAGCCAACAACTCAAAAGTATAGTGAAGACTCTTAAGTCATGTGAGGAATGAAATCTTCGCATCAGGTGTGTTTTGAGAACCTCATGATTCCCTGAGGTGCTTATAATCAGATGCAGACTTCAAGGCTGTAAAAACTTACAGAGATCAAGAATCAGCATCTATTAATGATTTTAATACTACTGAGATTTACAAAATCTAGAGTAAACATCAGCCAATTTTTAGTTGCTAAGTATCTTAAGAAGCAGAGTGGTTTTGATGGGACTTTGCCATCCATGACATATTGGAGTTGGAATCAAGGAAAGTAGAAGAGAACAGTTCAAGTAGCAAAGAAGTGAGAAAAATACAACAGGAAATTTAGTGAAGGAGCATTAGGACATTTCTGGATATTGTGTGACGCTGCAGCCAGTCCCATAAAATACTGATTTAGTGAATAATTTTAATTCAGTGATAGAAAAGAAAGCTTCTATACCAGAATTCTCTGGTAAAGTTTAACCTCTATTTTACAGTGAGCAGCTGAATTGGAGGCAGTCTCACAGAGATCTGATGATGATGATCCAAGAAATGAAAAGGTGTTTGCCTGAAGAGAAAAGAAATTCCAGCAAGCCCAGCACCATCAGTGCTCTCAACTACGCCTTGCAGTGTGTCCAGCAGGTCCAAGGTATGTGTGGAGAAAATCTGGAAGAACAGCAGCATGGTTTGAATAGATGTGTCTGACAGCAAATAGCATTAAAACAAAAGAATGCATTCTAGTTATCCTGCTAACAGTTGACTTTCTGAAGCAGTGTGGGATTTTTCTTGGGTTTTTTTGTTAAACAATCGTTATCTTTTCTACTGAAATACCCTTCTACTGCTTCTCTTTTCTTCAGTCCCATAGCTAATAGGTGCCTACTAGTACCTTTCTGTGTATATTGAAAAAACATCATTCCCATCCCACTTTGCAAAGTTACTGGATAGTTTGTGGTTTTCAACCTAGAACTAGGTAGCTAAAATTGTTCTTTTGCTATTATGTTCTGTCCTTTCTACTTCTTCATGCTTGTTTTCTGTAACATAACTAGGTCACTGCAGTAGTATAACCAGTATTCCTTTTCCCTTTGTCACTACACAGACCTTCCTCATCTCACCTTGGACTTCACCAAAAAGATGACAAAAGTACAAGGGCTGTAAGAAATACTTTCAAAGTAGTTGCCTTACTGACTGTCTTGTGTTTGTTTTGCTTTTCTGTTTGTTTTTTTTCAATTAGCAAACAATGACTTTTTCCAGGCTCTGAATGACCGAAGAGTGTTTCAGACTGATGCGGTGACATACAGCATAGAAGAGTTGGTGGCAGTTGCATCTGAACACACTCCAAAAAACACTGTAAGAATTCAGGCACACTCAAGGAGTTCCTCACTTCCCATTTCACTCTATTTAGTCTCCTTACATCGCTCTGTGGAAATAGAATGTGTAAAATTGAAAGGCCTTTAATTTTTAGCCAGACAGGCTTTAAAGTTTTTGAAGTTAGATCAAGACTACTTCTTATCTGTGCTGTCTGTAGATACCCAATGATAATGAGTGAAGAATTACTAATCTTTCTTTTTTTTTTTAGCAACAGATAGGTCTTTGAGAATTCATTTACAGTGTAGTAGTCTCTTGAGACAGCAAAACGTTTTCGAAACCAATCAAGTTTAGAGTTGTGAGAGGCTTCTTTCTTTCTGTTTGTACTCCGGATTTAATTTTTTTTTTCTTATTTTGCAATATCTGTCATGCTTTCTGGCTCTGTTTTGAAAAAATAATTTGTTTTTGAATTTCAATGCTGCTAGATGCTATATCAGATGTATTTCAAATGCTTGCTGTTTGAAAAGCTCTGAGTATTTTTGTATGTGGAATTGTAGTGAACCCTCTGAAATTTGGGGAGAAGCGCATGGAGTGATAACCAGTCATTCTGGGCAAAGACAAGCATCACTGGTTTCACTTTTGATACTGCAGTTTTACTAGCATTTGTAAACCTTGAGTATGCTGTTATGGCATTGGAGAGTGTAGTAGTTTACACACTACTTTAATTGGATGCTAAATTAACACATTTTTGAACCTCATCCTGAGGTTGTGGTATATCGTGGTTTGGGGTTGGTTGGTTGGTTTTGGGGTTGTTTTGCTTTTTATCTTTACAATATCACTACCATGTTTGGGGGGACGATTGCCTTTAACATTTGTTTTCCAGGACACATTTGTGGCTGTATTTTCTTTGCTTTCTGGACGCATAGTGCATATTTCTGAGCAGGCAGCATCTATCCTAAACTATAAGAAGAAAGTGTTGGAGTCTTCCCGGTTTGTAGAGTTGCTTGTCCCTCAGGATGTGAGTGTGTTCTACACACACACCGATCACTCTCACCTGCCACTTTGGAACATGGAAAGTGAAACAGGTGGGACTTGGCAATGCTTTTAAATGCTCTGTGTGTCTTTCTGTCTTTACAGAATGAGGATAGAATAGTAGTTCATTTTAAATACTTATACTAGCAGTATACATCAGCAACACTGTTTCCTTTCCACTTTGAAAACTAGAGTGGCTGTGGGATTAGTTCTTGCTAGTCTCCTAGAGGCTTAACTCTTACTTGGGGTAACTAAAAGACAGATACTTCATTGTTTCATGTGCCATCATACTCATTCCAAATACTGCTGCGTTTTTAAAAGAAACTAAAAGTCTTAATTGTGAGTTGACGTTGTTTAATCTATACCTTATGGTTGCTTAGGTGCTTTGTCTTTATGGCCCACTTGCTTCCTGCTGTGAATATAGCTCACCAAAACCAAGTTTTAAGCTGACTTGTTATTTAGTGCTGGATGTGTCTAAACTTTGACTTTCAAGTCCTGTGTTATTTGTGAGCAATTTAAATGTAGCTTGCGTTCCAAGGGCGTGTCTTTTGCCCACCTAGACATGGGTTGTTCTGAGGCTGTTCTGGCATCAGATCTGAGAAGTCCAAAGTCCTTGCTGTCAAAGGATGGTGAGACATCTGGAGGTTGCAAATGCTAATATGCCAGGGATTCCACAACTTGGCAGCCAGTCACGTGCTTACCCAGCAGAGCAGAGGCACCCCAATCAAGTTGTTCTTGCCTGCATATAGTTTTTGTTACATGGCTCATAAAGCCAGGAAATGTCAACTTTGCTTTTCCTAGTGATGCACTGGAGAAAGGATTTTTTTTAGGTCGTACACATTTCCTCTGAATTTAGTTTCAGGTCAGTCACTTCCCTAAGAGTGAGTGGGCTAGAGAAGAGAGATAACATTTGAGGTGGGAGCAGACTGTTGAGCACCTAATTCAGTAGCTAATGAAGAGTAGGTCATGAGACTTTAGTCTTGCTCAGAAAGTCTGGAGAATGCAGAATTTAAAATAGTTCTGATAGGTGTGACCTTTTTGAGCATATCAGCTGATACTTTCAAATGTCTTCTTCTTACTAGCTTCTCTGTATGAATATGCCCAGGTGAAATCCTTTTTCTGCAGGATCAGGTAAGTCCACTATTACAGTTTTGTGAAGGCTTACGAAGATAGATAAAAACTGTTCTATTGTTACAGCTGACCAGTGTGAGCTCGTGAAACTCCATTACAAAATGGGTGTATTGTTTAATATTGGCATCCAGTAGGACACTTTGAATATCTTCCCAGAGTGATGCTTAAACTTACACGGGGATAGAAGGAAAACTGTTCATACAGGTTTCTTTTGGATCTATCAGTTTCTTTCTGTACTGTCATGCAGGAGAAGAATGATCTTGTTTGAGGGTGGAGGCAAAGATTGTTTTGGTTAAGATTACTTGAGAGTTTGTGATGGAAGCATTAGCAGAATCTCAGTCGCCTGAGTCCCAGTGTGAGACCTGAGATACTAGGGATGCTGTTTGTTGCTTTGTACCTCACTAGTCTAAGAGCTAAAAGAAGAAAAAACCTGAAATTGACCTTAATCTTCAGTGCAGTTCTGTTCCAGACTCAGGTCTTGATTTTAGTAAGACCTGTTTGCTTCTGAGCAGATACAACACTTACTCCATCTTTCAGGTGATCATTGATTCATTCATATGTGTTGCAAAAACCTGAGCTCTAAAATCATTTGTATCTTGAATTGTGTAAGGGCACCTGAAATAAATACAGCAGGACAGATGGCAATGTTGAGTTGGGGGAATTGTTTGTAAACATTTTACAATAGTTTTTCTTCATGTTTTCTTAAGACATCTGCCTCTACTTCCCTTACATAACAGATCATTTTTGATTATGTCGGCATCATGAATAAAAATATTTTTTCACAGGCACACATTAGACTTAAGTAAGAAAATGTTTTTTTGTTAGTTAAATTTCTGCTGTATCCAATTTCCATTTGTATCTTTTGTTTTCCCAAAGGCAGGGGTGTCAGAAGTAGGTTTTATTACACTAGCTTCTCTCTAGAACCATTTTACAAAACTAGGTGTGGAATAAGAAAGTAACTTTTAGTGTAAGGAATAATCTCCAAAAATTTGTCTCAATTCTTTCTGTCAGAGCTGGGTAAGATACTGCAATTTTATAACACTTGGAATAGAAGGGGGCAATCGCTAATGCAGCTGTTGCAAAGCCATGGTTAAGATCTCCTCTACAATGTTGCATGCTGCTACTGTTCACCATGGTCTAGGAAGACAAATTCTCATGGAGGGCAATCAAAGAACAACAACGAGGCTGGAGGAGCCTTACTTATGTAGGTCTGTGAAACAAAACTTGAGTGAGTCAGACTTTTTTTTTTCTGTAAGAGTGGTACAGAATAAACAGCAAACAGAAAAAGAACTGTTTATCTTGAATGAGAACACAAAACCAAATGAGTAGTTCTTGTGAATACTTTTGGACTGAGAATTAGAAGGTGGCCTTTAACCATTAGAAGAGTATTTCTAGACAACCTCTGGATGCAAGCACTGGAGGCAAAACACCTACTTGATTTTGAGTGAAGAGAGATCAGTATTGCTGAGTCACAAGGGAGTGTGTATAGGACCTGATTATCTGGGTCTGTGTGCTCAGCATAACTTCTCCATGCAGGGCTCTCAGCCCAGACACAGAATATGTGAGTCTCAAAAGCAGTGTGTAAATCCCTTTTACTTTTCCTCAGGGGTGGTAAAGATCAAGAACAAGAAACACGTTGTTACCCCTTCCGAATCACCCCATACTTGGTCCATGTGTGTACTTCTGTCCATGTGGATGCAGAATTCTGCTGCTTAGCTTTGGCTGAGAAAATTCACTCTGGATATGAAGGCAAGTCAGGAGATTCCAGTGAATGCGGTATATGAAAGTCTGCTTCCTTGGTGTAGAACTTGTGCTTGGGTAGTCTCACCTGTGTAACTTGCAGCTTGTGTGTGCGTGCATGTGAATCCAGAGCATCTCTGCTGCCTGTGCCAAGCCCCAAAACATTTCACGTCTCCTCATTATTTTTATTTTGGAGAGAAGTCTGTAGCACGTAAAAATTTGTAACGTTTCTATGAATTGGTCAGAAAGCAGTGAACAATTAGAAAGTTCAGGAGCCAATAAATCTCTATCACGAGCAAAAGTAATGCGTAGGTTTTCTGTCTTAGCGCATATTTTGTTTTTATTAGCTCCTCGAATTCCTACGGATAAAAGAATCTTCACCACCACTCACACCCCTGGATGTGTTTTTCTGGACATAGATGACAGGTGAGAGATTTGAGTCTTAAGACCTGTGAGGTGTGCATGGAGAGGCAGGAAAAATCCCTTGACGCAGCTAGAGACCCAAGTAAAGATAGTTGAACTATGCAATTGCCAGTAGTTAATTAAACAAAACAGTTTTGTGTTAGTCCACTCGTGGAAAACATCTTGCATTCCGTGTAATCTCCTTTCTTGTCTTAACATGCGTATGGAACAGAACCACAGCCAGTTTTCGTTACCCAGGGTATTGGAGAGCTGTGATAGCACCCACAGTGGAAAACATGCATAATGCTGAGCTGTGGGGATCAGAGTGGTGACATGACTGGACTGAGCTTGGTCAAATAAATTTGGCCAGACTGAAGCTGTCTCTTGCAAAGCCACAAGACTGTTTTTACAATACATCTCGCACTATGCCTGTCAGATTTCTTACTCCCATTTTGCCTGTGACTTCTTTTTTTTTCAAGATCCCCTTTTTTTTTTTTTTTTTGCATGTAGACAAGCACAAGACTGCCTGCATATGTGAATATCTGTTAGATCTCCAGGCACAGAAGTGTTTGTCATTGGTATTTACTAGTCTGTATTGCAGTGGAGGATTATTAGGTTGGAAAATGTTCTGTAGCCTTAGTTCATTCCATTATAGATCATGCATGGGCACTTCACTGACAAGCAAAGGGTTAAGGATGTAAGTACTCAAAACTATATTACAACCTGTGATGTGTTCGGGTTTCAGAGCAGTGCCTTTGTTGGGTTACTTACCCCAAGATTTAATTGGAACATCCATACTGATGTATTTGCACCCAGAAGATCGTCCTTTGATGATTACTATTCACCGGAAAAGTAAGTACAGTTGCTTTTAGAGGAATTTCTATAGGTTTTACAATTCTTTCGTTATCACATTGCTTGACCTGTGACTTATCTGCAGTCTAGACAAAAATTTAGTGCAATCAGTTTGAGATCAAAGCATATTGAATCACAAAGTTTTAAGGACCTCAGTCGTTAGTGTTTGTGCTTGCACTACTGTGTCATAATGTAAACTAAACCTTGTTTCTTCATTGTGGGTTTTTTTTCAGTACTGAAATTTGCTGGCCAACCCCCTTTTGAACATTTACCTATTCGATTCTGTACTCAAAATGGGGATTATGTTATACTGGATACCAGCTGGTCCAGTTTTGTGAATCCTTGGAGCAGGAAAGTAGTGTTCATCATTGGCCGACACAAAGTCCGGACGTAAGTCAGTTGTAGCGTTGATCTATTAAAGTCCTTTTCATTGATTACTCAGCAAAACAAAAAAGTCTAAGTACTAAACTAGAGACATAATGTTGCTCTTGCAAATGTGGTAACTACCTAGTATCTGTCTTTAGCCCATTCCTTCAGAACAGCATTAGTTTTGTTTATTAAGTATGAAAATAAGTTAATTGCTTCGAACTAAAAGGCAAAGCTGACTTTTTTTTTTTTTAGCATGTTTTTTTCATATGGACATATCTAAATCAACATACCAGTTTTAGATGAGTAAAAGCTAAAAAGCAACATGAAAAGTAGGTCACTTTTAACAAATAATTACTTAAAATTCATGATTGACTCACCCAAAAAAACTCAATTCGTTGATCGTCTGGCATGTTTTCTTCTGGAACATTTACTTGATGCAGAATCTGGTACCAAATCTGGAATTTGGTAAATATTTACCAAAGTGGCGTCTTTAAAAATGCAAGTTAATTTTGCAGGTGTTTCTCCGTAGTTTCCAAGAGATTTGAAAATATGACTGTCTTCTTACGTGGTTTCTCTTATAGGAAATGGCTTTTTGGGATGGCCTTCTGATTTTTCAAAGTGATCTTTTATTCAAGATTTTATGGGGTGTGAATTTGTCTTCTGAGTGAAGGAGACAGAAGGGTAGATGCTTGTCAACCTTATAACTTGTGTTTCTGCTGGTCTCTTTGCTTCCCTAGAGCTCACCTGCTCTCATAGCACTGGCCCACTACCCCAGCAGAGTAGCTGTTGGGACAGATGACATCCCTTTGTGTTGGTTCAGCGAGGCAGTCAAAATAAATGATAATAAAATAAAGAATCTGTTCTAACTGTTTATAGCTACCTTTTCTTCATCGAATTAAACTGAACAATGAAATATTGTTGGCTCTCTCCAGAAGCCCTCTGAATGAAGATGTCTTTGCTGCAAGAAGTAAAGAAATGAGCAGCGTGGAGAAAGAGATAAGAGAATTGCAAGGACAAATTTACAAACTGCTTCTGCAGGTAAAAAAGATGAAAGAATTCCAGAACACTGGATGGCCTTCTGAATGAAAGGCTTAGCAGGCTACTTTGAGGATGGTCTTTTAAAAGGTCTGAAAGGAAAGTTCTAAATGGAGACAGGCCCACCTCATTACAAAAAAAAAGTGTTTGACCAAAGTTTGTGTCTTGAAAGATAAATCTGCCTCCTGAAACAGTTTGAAGTATGGTAGAGAATTCTTCCTAAGCACGTGGTAGAGCCCAGACAAATACGGATATTTCACTTGATTTTCTGTGTTTACTTGAAGTTCTGTGTTGTAAAGCATGTTTTTTCTCTCAGTTTGTTCTCTAAAAGCATGAATTTTTAATTACTATCTTTCCCCCTCATACAGCCTGTTCACAGCAATGTTTCCAGTGGTTATGGAAGCCTTGGAAGCAGTGGCTCTTATGAGCACTATATCAGCATAGCTTCTTCAAGTGACTCCAATGGGAATTGTACAGAGGAAATACAGGAACCAGTAAGTGTATAAATGTGTCCCTGCCTGCAGAGTAGTAAAAATGCACTTTTAGAAATGAAAATGTTTACTCCCATGTGCACTTCTCATCGTGAATTTTACTGAAGTGAGAAGAACACAGCTATATTCAAGCTAAATTGGTCAGTTACAGAGTGCTGGCTTTTGGGTTTTGCTCTTAATTTTGCTGGCTACTATAGAAAACAGTGGCTGTCCTAAAACAAGCATTGCAATTACCTAATTTCCTTGTGAGGCTCCTGGGTAAGTCATCATCTTACTCCTGCTCTCAAGGCTTGTCATCTGTATTAAAACATTCAAATGCTGAGCCTGTTTGAGCTTTATCATAGGTAATTTACTTAAATTAACTATGATAATTGGATTCATTAAATTTACAAATACCAGCAGATATTAGGCTTAGGCTGACAGTCCACTCACTTTCAGTTTGAAGAATACAAGAACTCACGTCAGCTCCTATGGCCTCTTTGTATTCATATTATTCTTACTTCACATTTTTCACGTATCTCAAGATGACATTGCAACAAGTTTGTGCAGATGTCAACCGAATAAAGAATCTGGGACAGCAGCTATATATTGCATCAAGGAGCAAGCCACAGAATGGAAATGAACAGGCTGTGAGCTCAGAAGTGCTAGGAGGTAAGTTAATGTAGTTACGTTCCGTAAGATAACGTGAACTCCTGTAGAGCTGTAACCCTGAGTTTGGCTAGCTGGTGTGATGCTGAAGAACTCCAGATAGTACTTTGGCATGTCTTAAATGTGGGAAGAGGTTTGTTTTGTTTAAAACCCAAACAAGCAAAAAAGCCTCCAAAGTCGCCCCTTAAAGAAACCGCAGCAATGCAATAACTTTTTAACTCCTTCTTGAGATATGGAGGAACGTATCTGTCTCTAGGTTAATAGACTTTTTTATTTATTTTAACATTTTCTGGTGAAAATGCACATGTGCTTGTAGCAAGTACTGTGGAAGCTTCCCTTAATTACTTAATGTGAACTCTTCGAAACAATCATAGGTTGGACAATACTGCCTCACTTCTTGCTGAAATAGGGGTTTGGTTACTGAGTGCTTAATATTATCCTAATGCACATTATTTGCAGTTAGTACCTAGTGCAAATACATGGAGAAACCTGGATGCTTCCTCAGATATCACAGAAATCCGTATTAAAACATTTTCCACTATGATACTCACTATTAAAGTTACCATTAACTGCTGGTGTTGTCCTAGAGAACTGTATTATCAAAGTTGATAAGAAAGAAGAGTAGCATTAATTGCAGCTTTGTTTACAATTTAAAGGCAGGCATTTTCTATATGCTGTTTTCTTTGTGTTTATTAGTTGTTCTAGTGGATGTTTAAGGCGGTGTGTGGAGTTTTGCTTTATTTCAGGCATAGTTTCCCCTTCTTCTTCTCCTGCCTCAAAACATACAAATTGAGATGAAAATGCAGAATAACCTAGTAATGAGACCTGTGCTGTCATAGGCCATATATCCTTGTATTATATATATGTATCACAGTGTAAATGCATATGTGTGTGTATATCTATCTATCTGTCTATATCCATATGTGTCTTGGTGAGGGTAGTGTTTAGATGCCCTCAAGAGGAATCTTTAAGGTTTCCTGTATTCTAGGGAAGAGGCACACTGCTTCCTGTTTCCTTCAGACATTGAGAAGTGATAGCACAGAAAAACCAGGCAACACATTTTATGATGAACCAAAGAAGACTCCGCATATTCCTTCCTATCAGCAGATCAATTGTGTCGATAGTATCATCAGGTATGAAGCAACTGTGAAGCAATTTTAGTGAAAAATAAGTTTAAGATTATTTGGTGGAAGGTAAATATCCAAGCATTCTGTAGTAGTCTTAAAACTGCCTGGATTTTGAGTTGTGAGATGAATCTGGGATTGTTTGTAAAGTTTTCTCCCTCTCTGACTGAGCACTGGGATGGATTACCCAACCTGACTTACACAGTAATGAAGAATTTAGGACCTAAGATTCTGTATGCAACTATTTATTGATGTTTGTCTACTGCTAATTTCACCATTGGCGCAATAGGAATTTAGGTGAATTTTGATGGGCATAATATGTCAGTGTCTTCTCATTACATCCTCTGAGAACATCCATATAAAACAGAAAGTTGATACACTTTATAGAATTGTCGGCATTTTTAACCCAGTGGATAATGTAATCTTTTTTCTTTTTTTTTTCCTTTCTTTTTTTTTTTCCCTCAAAGAGTGATAGATTTTATTTAAAATACTCCTTGGAAAGCAGATACATGTCCAGAACTTCCTGCAATGAATTTAAAATACTAGCTAACAACCTCTGGATCTCCAGTTTGGATTATTCAAATGTTTGTATCTCCTAATGGAAAAAAAATAAGGAGTAGGGAGAGCTTCCTGTGATATGCTTTCATTTCAGATATCTAGAGAGCTGCAGTATTCCAGCATTGAAAAGGAAATGTAAATCTTCTGCAAATACATCATCATCTTCAGAAGATGACAAACAAGTCCAGAAAAGTGAGCAGGAAGTCCAGGCATTGGAAGGTAACACAAAGTGTACTGAGAATTGTAATAGAACTGCAACAACTGATTTAATTTTTATGTGTCAATTGTTATGGCTTCCAAGATTTATGTCCACTTTTTAAATTGCTGTTATTGTTAGCAAACAATATTTTAGGTGTGTGGTAAATATTTCCTTACCTTGCCTAAATCTCACAGTTAAGCGTAAGCTACAGTGTTAAGTCTTTGAACATAGAATGTTTCAAAAGAAGTATTGTTTGTTGTTGCTGAATGAACCTTCTGTTGCTCACTCATTTTATGTCACATTTAGTATACACTGGCATATGAATGTTTTGTTGTATAGAAGACTGTCTTATATTTAATAGTCTGCATAGTTACTGGTTATTTCTGAACCAGTCAGACTTGATGAATTGGGAGCATAGTGCTTGGAATGAAATTCCATGTAGAAACTTTGTCATTTACCAATAGATACTACTATGGTGTCAGCAGTTAAGTCCCACATTCCAATATCTGCTGGTCTGGAAGAGGCCTTGAAAGACCAGAGAACTGCAGGCATGGTGGGAGCTCCTCTGGCAGACCTGACCCTGTCCAACAAGGCTCCAAGTGTGGTGTCTGTCACCAGCCAGTGCAGCTACAGCAGCACTATAGTGCATGTTCCACATCCTGAATCAGGTACTGTTCACACTTGCAAAACACTGGCTTGACTCACTGATTTTTGAATTTACACAGTGTTTCCAGACAGAAGTACACTGTGAAAAAGTTGTGTCCATTTAAGATGCATTCCGCTGAATGCGAATTCTGAAATATTGAGGTACTTCTTGGGACACTGTGAAGAAAACTTGAGCCTGAGTATTTTAGTAGTGCAGTTTTAGCAGACTGCACTATTTCCTTTCCCCTTGAATTTCATCACATATACCTCAAACACAACGATGTGCTTTTGGCCATTGAGGATTAAAACAAAAATTACTTATAGGCCAATGTTGCTTCATTTTAATGCAGAAAGAAGCATAAAAATCGGTATTTAGCTGCTATTGTACTAAGAAAATATGAAGAAAAAACTGCCTATAACCTTAAAGGGAATTTGAGTTTTCCAGACCATGCAAAATAATTTGCTCAGTTGGTGTTAATGTAACTGTATTTGAGTATAAAGGGTGTTTTCTCCTGCTGCCTCTGCAGCCTGTATCTGCTTGGTAGCTCAGATGAGATTGTTTTCTGTGTAGTCCTCTGGGTGTTGTGGGAGTTGACACCAGAAGGCCAGAGCAAAGAGTGATTTATATTTTTTCCCTCTTCAAAGAAGTGACTACAATGGAGGATACTGCTGTTGGAAGTGAACAAATTGAACTGCCTCCTGTAAATGCTCAGAGTCCTTCTATGTTGCCTGAGGACTTAAAGCCAGTTGGGCTCACAAAAGAGACGTTGTCAGCCCACACTCAAAAGGAGGAACAGAACTATGTTGACAAGTTCCGACAGAGGATCTTGCTTTCTCCATTTAGGACTTACTTTCAGCAAGGAAGCAGGAGTAACAACAGACATTCCTGTGGCCAAGGTAGGCAGCAGCTTTGAGAAATCAAGACTTACTAGGTGACTTAAAAAAAGCAAGCTAGCCGTGGAGCCTGGTTCTCCTTGGTGTGATTTAGTGAGTGTCTTACTGTGTCCGCAAACAGAACACTTCTTTGAACTGCAGAGTTTGGCAGCAGTATTACCCACATAGAAGGTCTGCTCCATCGTGGATCTTACTGTCTTTCACGAAGCAGATAGTTGTTGCAATAAACCCTGCAAATCCCCAGGTAGTTTATTGCCTCTCCTTGAAAGAATGTAAAAGATCTGATTGGGATAAGCCAAAGTGATTGATAAGAAAGTTGATGACATGAAGGAAGATATTGTAGATACATCAGCAAATCCATCACTGATTTATGGAAGAATTATCCAGAGGATGGTCAGCTCTCTGAATAAGCCACACTCAATTATCTGTGTGTTTCTCTCTTTTTTTTTTTTTTTTTTCCCCTAGGTCTGTAGGTCTGTCATTCAGTAAATGTGTCTATTTTTCTTTCTTCTTAGGAGATTCCCCTTCAAAGCAGATGAGCCCAGCTAGCTGTAAAAAAGGCAGACACGGAAAATTCAAGCGCCAGAAACCTCAGAGACATTCCTCAGATAGCCAGTCTTCTAGTAAAAATAGAAATAACCTTCCATGTGAGAAGAGAGCAATTCAGAAACAGTTGTTCTTTCCCTCAGAAGTGTCCTCTCTGAGCTCCTCCACTTTGAATATCCATTCTCCTGTGGGGTTTCCTGTCTATTTGGATCCACTCTCTAGTTTTCCAGCCTCTTCTGCAGGAGAGGAACTTGCCCTTCACTCATTACAACCTGCGTCCTTGTCATCATCACAGCTATGCTGTGAAGCACAGTCACGCCCAGCCCTTTATCCCCAAAACATAGGCACATTTATGGCTGTATTTTTTCAGAGTTTCCCCACGTATGTTCAGATGCCTCAAAATGTCTTTCTTCCTAACCCTCAGTGCGTTTATCCCCCCTCTTCATATCCATGCACTGCACTACCTCCAGCCCCCCCTCCTTTTGCACCATCACCACTAGCACCACACTGGGTGGATCAGCCCTTTCCAACCTCTTTTCATACATCCAGGGAGGACCAGCAAGAGGGCCAGTGTGACCAGGCCCTCCTGCTGAGCAGCTCACGGAGCAGCTCCCCACTTCAGCTGAATTTGCTTCAAGAAGAGCTGCCAAAGCCCATGGAACTTTCCGTTAGTGCTGATGTTAAACCACATGCAGAAGATAAATGTGTAAGTAAGAAAAACTTTTAACATAGAGGAGAAACTGATTTTCACGGTGTTCTGCCACCAAAACCTGTGGTGATAATCTGTGTTTCAGGGACACAGATTTTGTCAGCTGCTTTTTCTTTTGGCTGTGCTATGTAGGCTGCAGGACACAAATAGCACAGGAGGCAGAAAAAGCAGTTTATACTTGCACTTACGGGAACCTGTACCAGTACAGTGTTGGCACTTAGTAAATGACAGAAATGTAAGATCTTCTGGTCTCGGCTGCCGTATAAGCTGCTTCTGCTCAGCATTTTGGCAGCAGCCTCTTCAATGGAACTGTCAGCTAGAATTTTGGGTTTGGGGCTTTTATGCATGTGGAACTTGGTTAGTGCTGTGCAATTTGCATCCTTTTTCACCCAGTCCCACAGTCTCTGTGGAGAACCAAAACAAAGGGAAGATACTCTTCTAATTACTCCCTCTGTCTCCCAGGGATGCAGCTAATGAACGAAGAACAGGGATCCGTGTGGGTCGGTTTCCATACATGGGCATAGAAAAGGCCTCTCCAACTTCCGCGGTAAACTCAGAGGCAGGAATCTGAGCTCTGCAGGCAAGGAAAAAAATGTTGGCTCCTGAATCCAGATTGGGCTGGAAAGGCTGGATCAGCTGAAACTGCAGGGTAGGGTCCTGGAAGGGGAGTTGATGTACGTCTAGCTGCTGAAGCAGTTGCTTCACATAGTGAATCAGGGGAAGACTCTCTCATTTTCCCTGTAGTGCACCATTGCTTGATGTGTGTGGCTGCTTCATGCCATCTGACAGGATGTGAAGGGAACTGATTGCTTCTCTCTTGTCAGCAGAAAATGTTAACTTTATGCAACAGCACAATATCTTGAC
The DNA here is from genome assembly GCA_036023395.1 of Myiotriccus ornatus. NCBI lineage: Eukaryota > Metazoa > Chordata > Aves > Passeriformes > Tyrannidae > Myiotriccus > Myiotriccus ornatus. The sequence continues at coordinate 3,389,563 of JAYRBT010000056.1, read as the reverse complement.
AAAGTGGGGAAGGATCTATAGCAGAAACCAGTAAACAAGAACAGAGGCTTGTTGATTTTTCACCCATGAAGAGTGTTAGCCTGAGTTCTAGACCGTCATTCATTTTCAGAACTAGAAGCTCCAAACCTGTTGAATTGATAGGAGAACTTGGTCAACGCGTGACAGTTTCAGTAAATGCATGACTTTCCTTTTGCAAACTGAAATATAACTTCGGTGGATATGTTGGTTTTGCTTTTTGTCTCCAGGACAATGATCCAGAAGATAGTGATAACAGTGCTTCTCATGAATTTCCTGACCACAGTCTGTACGAGGACTCCCGGTTGGGTTCAGGTGCAGCAGCATCAGGCAGTGGATCAGCTTTGTCTGGTTCTTTAGGCTCTAGCTTCAATGAGTCTTCTGGTTGTGGCACAGGTAGGGAAGTTAGATATTTGGTGTTAGATGGCTTGCTAGCATGTAATAAATAATAAGGCACTGTAATGGGAATGGGAAGTTCCTGTAAGAGGATCTATAACCTTTACTTTTCACCAGCTTCCAGCATTTGAAGCCAACTTTGTTTAAGTCACCGTAGCTGGATATGTGAGTCTAAGAAGCTATTTCTTTAACTTGCAAGTCACTCTTTCATTTTACTCATTATCGCTTTTCTCTGCATTAGATACTGGTTTACATCTTACTTGAGTAAAGGTAAATCTATCTAGAGCAGGACCTCTCAGAAGTAGAGTTAAGCCAATAATTTTGAGAATAACTTAAAAAATGCACTTTGTCTTTGATTTCTCGATAGGTAGTAATTTCTAGAGCAGTCATCTGGGAGTACCTGTGTTTGTATTGCAGAACTAACTCGCAAGAATACACTGGTGGTGTGTTACTTTTTGTGATGAATTAGTGGGATTTTTCAGGGATCTGCATTTATTCTTTTTCGTGGTCATTCTCAGCAGGTAGTGGGAAAAGCAGAAAGTATTTTGCCGGTAATTGTTCTTCTGAAACTTCCAAAGAAGAGAGAAATCAGGAAGCAGAAGAAAAAGGGACAGCTTATAAATCGAAACATGAGTCAGCCTGGGTGATGATGGATCATACACCTGAGCGAGTTCTAATGAATTACCAGATGCCAAACAGGTTGGAAAACATGAACAGTTTCTCATATGTACTTTGGAATTGTGCATAGAACTTTAGAATTAAAATGATGTACCATAGAAACAGCATGCATACCAATGAAACTTCAAGAAGGTCTGTTAGTTTACTTCTGTGCCATTTAGGCTCTGGTTATTTACTTTTGTCTACTTTTTCCCCGTTTCCCCCCTCCGTTAAAATAAGTGATGATGAACGTGTGATGTTTTTGCTGAAGTGTTAATGGGATTGGTTGTTGTCCTATCCTTTAAATTGCATAAAGGGGTAAAAATACAGGTTATTTGCAAGTTGCTTGCAATTAGCTTATCTATAATTTGTAGTGAGATTCCACATTAAAAGTAAAGCCATATAAAGCCAAGAAAGAAAAAAAAAAAAAACCACACCAAACACACAAAAACTTCTAACAAAAACAAGAACAAACAAAACACTGACTGTTAGACCAGTGTTAAAGGAGCCTTACAAAGCAGATAAAGTACAAAGTACAGGTCCCTTTCAACAGCTGATGCTATCTAGACTTCAGCCACAGATAGTGATGAAGAGATTCTCACAATGTAGTTATGGTCAGTTCCTGCCTTGCTTCATGTAGCACAGCTTTGTTCACAGGTGTCTGTTACCTGCAGAATTAAAGAGGAAGTTTTAAAGCAGGATCTGGAGAAGCTGGCAGTCATGCGAAAGCAGCAGCCTTGGTTTACAGATGGGCAAAAGCAGGAGCTTGCAGAGGTGCATACGTGGATCCGGACCCAGACTGTCCCGCTGCAAATCAGCACCCAGGTGAGCAGGTGGGAAAGGACTTGGCAGCTCATTTCTGCCTTGGCCAGCCAAGGCATTTCTGGCTGGGGTCATCAATGTCCGTATAAGCAGGAAATGAGCTCGAGTACCCTGAGAAATTCCAGCATACAGGTCTTGCCATTGTATTGCTTTGTTTTCAAGATATGCAAATTCTGCATAGGAACTATCTGTAGAAAAGTTTGTTCAGTCACGGTGTTGGATAAATGGGAATAGTGTCATGATCTCATGTGAGACATCTAGAGATGGTTTTTCTGTTCATGTTAGGACTTTTGCTTTTATAAAATTGATTGTTGTTATGAATAGCTTGCAATCCTGGGATATCAGTGAAGACTGGAGAAAGTGTGTTCAGCAAGCTGCAAAATGCTCGTAATCACAGAGGAGGTTCAAGTCTATAGTAAGAAACACAAAAATAGCTGTTTTTTTGTAGGTGGTATCTTATATTTGATTACTTTAGCTGGTATAATTCCTGGGTACTTTGCTAAACTGCTTCTGAATGTCCTCATCAGTTTAGAGTACTCCCAGGTGCTGTGGAGAAGAGCAAAGCAGATCTAGTGCCACAAAGGCTTAGTACTTCAGTGTTGAGTTGTACAGAAAATGTCAAGGCAGAGTGGGCTACATTCGTGTACTTGTGCAGCACAAAAGTCTCATGTCTGTTGGAGCTCTGCATGCTGTATGTGCTAGGATTGTCAAATGTGGAGTTCTAGGATTGTCAAATGTTGGCGATTCTGAAATGTGTGGTGTTTGTTCTTAGGGGAAAAAAACTGAGACATCTATGTCCTTGACCCTGGAAGAAGACTGGAAAATTAGTCTCTGTTTTCCTAATACCTTGTTGATAAAAATCATGTGTCCTGTTGTGGTTAGGACATTGTGTTTGATTCAGATAGCAAAATGATGTCCAGTGATCTTGTAGAAAATTCTGTTGAATGTTTACATCTCAAATGTTACGAGATGTATTGCTATGCAGAAATCAGTATTTTCTATCTAAGGTCCTGAAACTGTTCCTAAGCAGTAGCTCATATTTCGAATGCAGATTGTGATTTTGTGAATACAGTCAGGCTTCTGACAGTACAATGAAATGTAGAATTTCTATTTCGTAGCTGTATTTCAATATTGTACTATTTCTCAAAACCCAGAACAGTCTTGTCTGTCAATACACTTGGGTGTTTCAGCCTTTTGTGTTGTTCAGTATTGTTGCTGTTCGGGCTGCAGTTCAAATCTTGAATGAGGAGCTTGCTTATAAAGCTGAATGATAAGGAAGCCACATGCCTTTTCATCTCACAAGTGAAACTATATTTTCCAGTAACCAAAGAATTAATCTCTGAGACAAGGTAAGTTGCAGGTGTGTCTGCTTCTGACAATAAGATATCTATATAAATCTCTTGTTTTAGAGAGATTTCAGCCCACTGGTGAGAGGTTTCAGCACTGAGGATTTGACCCTTTGAAATAGACTCATAAAAAGAAGAATTTAAATTACTATTTCTTGTTCCTTTTTAAAGGGCTGTGTTACATGTGACAACAGGGAAGCAAGTTGTGAGGCTGTACTGGCTGATGGCAATATGGAAAACAAGGGAAAACCACCTCCACTCCTGCAACACTGAGGGCATCAGCACCTATGTCAGTAAAACTGCTTGGTGTCATTCCCATTTTCTTTTCCTCTGGCTTTGCTCCATGCTAGCAGTGAATCTACATGGCCATCTCTTACCAACATGAGCAGTCACACATGAAACTTAATCTTCCTCCATTACCCTTCTGCTCCTGGCATGACTGTGAAGACAATCTTTCACTGGGAGAACGATTTCACTTTCTGACCTCATAAACTTGACACAGAATGGAATATGTTTCTAACCTTTAACTGCTCAGTGATGAGCAAAATACAAAGACTTTTTTTGTTTGGGTGTTTGATTTTTTGAACTTGGCAAGTATGAGTCTGAAAAGATGCAGTGTTTAAGAACCTATGTTAATGAACCTAACTGATCAGAGCACTCTGATGATCAGTTTACTTTCCAGGCGAGGTGGATGTATTGAAAGCAAGCTACAGCAGAGTACTCTTCATTTTTGTTCAATATTTATAAGTCTAAACTGAAGATCCTAATACTCTGAGGTTCTGAAATCACTGTAGCTGGTTTGAGAATCCAGTAGGCTTTTTAAAGAGCAGCTGAAATTGGCCAGGTTATTCTGCATCAAATGCCTTTTGCCAGCTTGTGCCCATCGGAAAAAAAAATAAACTGAAGAGAAAAGAAGCAAAGATTTTCCCTGTGTTTATTGTGATGAGTGTTTTGGAGCCAAGTTGTTTTACAGCTTTTGATTTTAAAATTGTGTTTATTGACACAGATGTTTAAAATTAATTGAGGGTAACTGGTTTGAAAATCCACTAGAGATTAAACTACATACAGGACCCAAAACCCCCCCCAGAAATATCAATGTAGTAGTTATTTCTTTCTACAAGATCTGCTTTTTAAAAACAGACAAGGGGAAAAGTCTTCTCTATCAAGGCAAGTAGTTATCAATTAAAGTAGTTACATGCAATCTTTTATGTTGCTAGTACTCTGGAAGGTGGTTTTGTATCTTAATGTTTTTGTTAATTTAGAGGGGTTGAGTTGAATACAGACGTAGCAAATAGGAAATTTTAAGCAGTTTCTCTGTTTTGTTTTTGTTGTGATGATGCCAAAACCCAAAAAGAGTTTGAGGTTTATTTCATCTGCTTTTGTGAAAAGTCACATGTTGTGGAGCCAAACTTGAACATCAAACCACATATTCTTTATTTCTTAGCACTTTTGACTTCCTGTACAAGTTTTAACCTCTCTCTTTATAATGGAGTCATGGCAGTTTAAATCCATGGATGAAAAAGGAGTTTGTGCATAATGTGAATTTGATGTTCAGGACGTGGTAATCACTTTCAGTACGTGAAAGGACTTGTCTCATGGATGTCTCAAAGTGCTCTTCAAACACTAAAATCCTGCAAATTTTGTCTGATTTCTCCTTTGTTTGTCAAAAGCTGGATGTAGTCGGGTTTTCCGTGTGGTGTTATTAATCACCTTAGCCTTCCCAACAGAATTTTAGAATGTAACACATTATTATCCTTTTTTTCTGGGTAATTCTTCCCTTCCTGCTGTGTGAAGTATTTTCATTTCTCTAGTTTCAGTTACTAGTGAGCTTCAGGTTGTTAAGTTAAAAATACTGTGACCTGCAGGTCATTGAAGGAAAACTATTTATCTAAAGGTTTCTGTTAAAAATCAATCCAGTGACAATCTTTCTCATTAAAGTTTATTTTAAGGAAAGTTATTTTTGCACAACTCAAAGTTTTCAAGGCTAATTTGACTCAGGCAGTGTTCTATTGATTTTTTTAACTTTTTTTACAGTATGTTTGCCTGCTCTGTTTATACCCCTTGGTTTCTATTTATTCTTAATGTGTGTTTCTTTGTCTTTCAGCTTTTTCTACTTAAACTTGTTTTCTTCTTGTCCTGTAAATCAGCAGAGGTCCACACATCCTTAGTACTGCTTGTGTTCAAACATTTCTTAAAATAAGAAACTTCAATAGGTGTGTACGTATAGCAGCTTATGTTATACCTTTCCTAGTCCTTTTAGAGCATTTTCCAAATATGGTATTCTGCTTAATAATCACACTGCCTAAAATATTTGCTCTAAAGCATGTAATAAGATGCTTTGTGTATAGGTTTTTTCTTGATTGGGAATCTTCTTAATTAATTTATCCATCAAATCAGACTTATGCACTAGAAGCTATTCTAGTTATCTGTGCTTAGATTAAAATGATTGCTTTAATGTATTTTGAGATGTAGTGAAATAGATTAATTTGAATACTTCAGGTAAGGACAGCTGTCTCCTTCAAAATAGTTTTGAACCCTAAGCCAGAAGAAAAGATAATAACCAACTCTTTTGTGTACATTATTTTCACTGTTCATTTCCCAAGTGTGAAAATGAGATGATTTGCGATGTCTTAGCGGGCAGACATGTCATCCATTTTGTAAAACAGTGGGACTTAGTTTAGGAGAATGGTAATACATACCCAATACTTGGATAATGCTTTTCATCCATAGGTCTGTAAACATGTCAAAAAGATGACTTATTATCCCAGTTGTATAAAAAGAGGCAGAAGACCCAAAGGACTTGTGCAGGTACATATCCCCAATTTATACCAAATCCAGGAGTAAAATCTGTGAATCTTCACTTGCTGTATCCCGTCCTGGTTTTGCTACAAGAGGTCAAGATTCTGAGCTCTATGTAGAAAGCTGATGATATTACATGGGTTTCTTGTTTGGAGGTGTTAACCCTTCTTGTACCCCTACGACTATGAATTTGTGTGTGCCCACTAGAATTATCGAGCATCAGAAAGCCCAGAGAGTTTTTGAAGTGCTGCGAATGCCATATACCCTCTGGCCGTATATAATGAAAGTGCATGTGCCTAGGACTTTGAATTCTGAGTTTGTAATCCTGGCTAAGTCTTAGGAGCAGGATCTCTTGTATGGGGCTAATTTAGACCTGGGTTATGGAAAAAATTTTGATTTCAGAGAGGAATGTAAGAGGAATGAAGAGGTGAATCAGTGCCCTGTGTAATGATGAGACAATTATTTGCCCAAAAATCAGGGCAATTCCAGGCTTAGAATGGGGGGGGGGGGAGGTTTCCCAAGCTACTCTTTACCCTGTTAGAACCACAATGTCTTGCAATGAAATGCCTTATCAAGACTTTGACCTCGTTTCCATAAGTTTTCAGGAACTGGTAGTTTTTACTTCAGGTTTTACTAATCTTTAGTCTTTTTGGTGTGCTGGAGTGGTCAAAGTGAGTTGCAGTTCTAATCTGAAAGACCAGTGAAGCGTTGCAGCCATGTTATTTTGTTCCTGTGACTTTGTCTTGCCTGGCAAAATGTTGCGGACAGTTCAGAGCTGCTTGGAAGGTCACTTTTTTGGTGACGAAAAGAAAAACATGCAAGGACAGTACTGATGCAGTTACTACCCCCTGTGGGGGTGTCAGCAGATTTAGAAACCCCTGGTGGATTTCGCTGGCAATTTTTTTTTGTTGTATTCACAAATACAGAATTATGTTTTAAAAGATGAGTTGATGTGCGAATATTTTCATGGTATTGCTATGAACAGAAGGGACCCTTCTGTATTTTTACAGTGTGGTAAATATTTGCTGAATGAGTAACATGTTGGTAAGTTTATCTTCCAGCTGAATCGAGTTTTAAATCACAATCAAATGAATTTTTACATCAGTTGGTAGGGGTATTCTATTGAAATAATATTCGTGGTTGAATTTAAAGTTGTGATTTTAACTGTACACTTTAAAGGAGCATCTGATTTTATAAATAAAACTGAAAAATGCGCTGCAAAGAGTTGTTTGAAATGTGTGTTTACTTTTTTCTTGGTAATTTGTAGAAAATAGATTTTTAAGGAAATACTACATTCTGATTGTACATAGGTTGGGGTACAGTGGACATTGGGTTGTGGGTACAGTGAAAATGGTCATGTAGTGGCCACTTGTGCTGTTTTGTTGAGGGGGTTTGTAGTTGTTTGATTTTTTTCACTTGCACTCTACCCTGGCCGCTCCAGGACATACTCTTTCCTTTCTAATTATATTCCACAAAGAAGGGCAAGCACCTTTTGAATGTGAAATACTGTATTGGGATTTGTAAACTGTTGGGATTTGACATGCAGGATTTAAAGGTTCTGCCTCTGCTAATCGTGTTGGGAAATTTTTGTTCTGGAGGAAGTACAAAGAAAAAAATAGTAGGTCTAATTCATGACTATATCTTACAGAGCAGTGAAGTTCTTAACTAGTTGCAGAGAAACAATTTGCTCATCCCTTTCTGCTTTAAGGGACCTAACAGAGAGATGTGATCAACAGTGCTTAAAGAAGCCTGCAGGAGAAAGGCAAAGTCACTGCAGGGAGTACAAGGTACAGGACAAAAGATGTAGCATTGTACTGAAGTTGGTAAAAAAAGAAGTAATCTTAGATGAGCATGTAAGTGAAGGTGTTTCTGGTAAGGTAAGTGATGCAGTTGCTTGAAACGCAGGCATCTTGAAGATATGTCATTGGATATATCATTGCTGATGGTTTATTGATTTTTCTTTTTAAAGGGTGATTTGGTCATTCTAAGCATACTTAAAAATGTGAGTCAAATCATCTAGCTATTTTTGGTCCAAAAAATAAGAGTGAATAGGCTTGTGAAATGAAAAAGTGGATCTGTGTTTTTACTTAGAAGTCTAAGCGGTGTCCTGCTTTGTCAGGAGCAGTCATCCTTCTGCCAGCTCAAGTTCTTGCTCACAGTTATCTGTGAGCTTACACCTGTGCATGGATGTCAAAGGTGAACTGAATTATATACTGCGGTATTTTTGGCAGATGGTGAGAAATAAGTGCTGGACCTGTGATGCTTAATCAGCCCAGTCTCCAAAGTATTGGGCCTGTAGCTTTTCTGTTGTAGATTAGCTTCACAGTTGCAACACCTATCAGGATATATATTACACACTGCTCCTGTGCAGCTCAAACTGGTGTCTGCCTGCTCAGCTCTCAGTTGGTGCTCCAGTTCGTCTAGTTCCAGGACAGGTGGGTTCAGACTGGTAGCTGACTTCACTAGCCACAATTACACCTTCCAATGGATAGACAACCTGCCTGGCTTCCACACTCTTCCTACAATCTTGTTAGTTCTCTGTGACAGTTTCAGCCCTGTCTCTGGCCTGCAGGAGTGAAAGCTCGGAGCTGAAAGCTGGCAGGAGCTGTAGGTCATAGCAGGATGGAGGAGAAGTGGTTTGCCCTCCTGTGTCATGGACTGGCCAGGCTCTCTGCCCTGGGGCCCTGGGCCCAAGTTGATCTGGCATCTGCTGTGAATGTTTCCTTCAGGACAGAAACGGTTGGGTGGGCATCAGGGTCTCAAACAACTCAGAAGTTCTCTTCTTGAGAACTACCAGTGATGTCTAAACACACAGTCTGAACTCCATCAAAGTTTCAGGCTCCGATGAAATTCTGGTGGATTAGAATTAGCTAAATCCCGCCCCCAGCCCCCTGCTGGTGTGACCTGGCCTAGCTTGAACAGTAAATTGATTGGGTATTGCCATAAGTACTAGCAAGTATTTTTGCAGTATTAAAAGCTTAAAGCTTCAGAATTTATAGCTCAATTACCTTGTCTTGACTCTGTCCTCAACACCTAACAGCTCTTGAGTAGATGGCTAGTGAACTTTTTAATATTTTCCCATTATTATTCGTTTTGTTTTTTTTTATTTATTTATTTTACTTTATGCTTGCAATGTTTGAAAATATATGTTTATTTTTTCCCCTCTAAAAAAGGGGAAAAAAGTTCTCTGTAGGCTCTATACTTCTCCCTGCCCATCTGTCTGTCTTAGAAGGTTATTCATTTAGATAAATTTGAAGTCGTCTCCTACAAGTTTTTATTGGCTGATGAGGTAGCAGAAAAAGAGTAATTTCCAGACATGCACTGACTTGCTCCATTGTGTAATAGAAGGATGAATGTTTGAAAGATTACAAATAGCTGCACAGGGCATCTAGCTGCCCTGACTTTCTGAGGACATTTTTCTCTGTTACAGCTGTAACATCATCTGTCTTGTAATTTATGTGATGTGAACAAGCTGCTTCAAGCCTGTAGGCTTTGTTTAAATAGCACAGTCAGAGATTTATGATGTATACTGGTGAGATCAATGTAGCTTGTGTATCACTCTTAGGTGAGTTTACTTCAAGATTTCTGTGAGCCTTGATTGGCGTGAGGTTTGTGCAAAGTATGTATTGAGCAGGGTAGGGTTCACAGCTCAGACAGTTTGTGCATATTATCAAGGTTGGCATCACCCAAACACCTGACTGTTTAGTGCTATTCCTTCCAGATATTATCAGGAGAGTACCCAGGATTGAGAAAGTATGGTGGTACTGTGCATATGAAGGACTCAGACTAGAAGCCTTTTTACAGCTGCTATTTTGTCCTCTCCTTTATTTACGTTACATGCCAAGATACAACAACATTATCAGTGAGTGGTAGCTTAGGGGAACAAATCTCACTGCCCTTGAGTGCCCAAGCAGGAGGTGACTTGCCCTAGTAACACATATTATCTATACCCATGTGTCACCTTCCTGCATCTGTGTGTGCAGCCGCATAAGTGCAGGTCACAGCCACAGAATCTTTTAAATGGTGTCATTCCTGTCTCCAGTGACTGTCCGAATCTGGATGCAAGTCTTGACATTGACAGCCATGGGTACCTTTTGCTTGATGATAACCAGACACAATTCTTAAAGCCCATGCTATGCACAGACAGCCCTGTTGTCATGGACAGCTGGGGGCTAGGCAAGGTGCTGCAGAGAAATAGATTTGCGGGTCTTTTTATGAGTGACCAAGAGAAACTTGTCTCTAGCAGTAGTGGGAGCGGATGCTTGATCCTGACGTGTGCTTATTGTTTTTGTGATGCCTTGGGGATGGCAGGACGGGACTGGGCACTGTTAATCCCTTTACCAGCTCATCAGGGAATGCAGCAATGACCCTTTCTTTCTGACACCCCAGTCTACATCAAGTGACAAAGTCCTCTTGCCTCTGGACTTAGACACAGTTGAGGCATTGCTCTTCTGGGAGGTTTCATAGGACCTCATGGGAATCTTGCTTCCCCTGCCCAAATTCTTTGTGTTGTATATTTATCTCTTTGTCCCATTACTTTCTTCCTATAGTGCTCAGCTCTAAGAAAATACTACATTCACAGCATAATTGCAAAATACCAAGAATTTATTCATTTCCAAGTAGCATAGAGTCTAAAGTTAGGCACTGCCTTCATGTTTCTTCATTCTCATTTTAAATCAAGCAAATCTATATACATGTTTTCAGACATCTGTATAAATTATGCAACCAGTCAGGAAGTTTCCTGTTTACACACAATATTTCCAGAAGCACTCGGAAAGATTCCCACGTTTCTTGTACTGTTTCCTGTCCTTAGTCAAGAAGCGTCCCAGCAAAGCAATTCGAGGATGATTTCCGTAGAAACTCTGAAGTCAAACAGCATTAGAGAGGTTACTGTTGGATGGTACTTGTTCCCAGTGGGAAAGTATGCTCTCCACTGTCCTGACTGATCAGCCAGCCCTGTGTTGTGACTGGGAGAAGGAGAGGCAGCTGCCCAGTGTGCCCTCTGATTTAGATGATGCACTAAAACGAGTCACTGTCTTCTGCATTTGTATTTAATTCAGCAGGAAGTGGAGTTCAACAGGGATGATGTTCTCAATGTACCTAATGGTTCATAACACATCTGATAATACTGTGTAGCCTATGCTGTAGTGTGTGAGAGGGAAATGACATGTAGCTAATACTGGTACCAGCGCTAATGAAGCTGAAAATTGGCCTTTACTTAGAAAACTGTTTTTCGGGGAGGTGGGGAGGGGAAGGTGGAGGGTTTAGAATGAAGTGCTCTGGATTATCTGCTCTCTCTTTTTTCATTTTCTTTTTCCATTTTTCCCCCCTCCCCAGCCTATCTAACTGCTAGGTGATTCCAGCTTCAAGAACACGGTGGCATACTACTTTAGTCTATACTGCTTATGAAGTCTGTGGATCTGAAATGATATCTCAGTAACAATTCTGTGTACTCTAAATTGTGGAATCTTAATTTTCTTGTTTCAGTGACAGATGCTCATTTACTTACCTCTTTGATATATTCCCCTGGGTTGTAGTTGCTGGGGGTAAGACCTAGCAGAGGGGAGAGATAATGAAATGTTTTACCATTTAGAAATTGTGAACTTAGACAAATAATTCTCATGTGCCATAATGCTATAGCTGGCAGAACTCTTGAACTGGAAGATTTCAGGACCAGACAGTAACATCTGTTGCTCCCCAAACCATCCATTGCTATTGATTCTGCACTTTCTGCAAGTATTGATATTTTGTAAGACTGCTATTTTGTTTTGTCTGTCAGCTCCTTTAAGGCCAATATTTGCCTTGCCCTGGTTTTGCTTTATGGAGGTTTTCCTAAAGTCCTTTGGAGGCTTTATCAGATAGTGTTGAACTGCCAGCATGGTTGCTCAGTGGGTTTCCCCAAGGCCCCAGTTAACTAAATGACAGCAGTCTGTTGCCTATGCATAATGTTATATTTCAGTAAATACCCCTGGGAGTTGGGGCACAATATCTGTGGAAGCTGGAGATGCAAACTATGGACACTGTCCCATTGCTGTGGTAAATCCTCACCTGCTTTGTTGTCTTCAGTCAGTGTGCCCAAGAGCTCTGGCAGAAACTGAATCAGAGAGGTGCTTCCTGGGCTTCCCAGCCTTTCCAGGTTTAATCTCGAATCTTCATCAGCTGCAAATGAAATATGATAGAAACAGGCATATGGTGAGTCTTTTGCTTTGAATTCCTGTTTCAGTCTGTCTCAAGTGATTTCTGATCAGGTCTGTTGGCCCCACCTGTTGAAAATGTTCCTGAAAGAACCAATCATCCATCCTCATTTAATGATTATAATAGGGGATAGTTGGTTTTGTGGGTTTTTTCCTTCCAAAGCTTTGAGAAAAGGAGGGGTAAGGGCAGGAATAAATGTAGGAAATCTTACAACTTATTTTGGCAGCTCTCTCTCAGTTAATGTGCATACCAGTACAGATGTTATTACTTTTTCTGAAACAACAGTTTGCTCGTAGCTGATAGCATTATGCATAGAGAATTTACAATTCTGTGGCCAGCCTGTGCCCCATGGCAGGTGGCCAACAGAAACCGTTAGCAGTGCTACACTTGAGGTAACTTTTGTAATCTGAGCAGTAAATTTCATCTTTGCTAATGTAAAGCAGACATTCAAAATTGTGGTTATCAAACATTAGTTGTGTATATGAATGTAATTTTGTAGTTGCAAACCTAGCTGACACTATGGAGTTTCAGTTGCTCTGAACTGCAGGGATGGGTATGACTGTATAGCTCCTCAACAGGGAGTATATAAGAAAATAAACTGCTGAAAATAACCCCCCATCATTTCAGAAACTTGGACAAAGATCAAGAACCTGAAGACCTTGGACATCTGTATTAATTATTTGTTCACTGCATAAAAGGACAATTGCAAAGTGGGGTTTTTATTGTAAGACTCAGAATAACAATACAGTAACTTGCCTGTGCTGTGTGGAGACAATTCATATCTCAGGCCTTGGATTATTCTTTAAGTCAGAGCACTGTTAGTGGGTAAATTTGCTTTGAGATTAAAGACAAACAAACAGAAAAAAGGCCCCAAACCAATCCTCTTTGAAACAGTTTCTCTTCTATCTTATCAGTCCTGGAGACTCTTTATATTAGCAAGGAAGATTTAAGAAGCCTAGTGGACGTCTTCAGACAAATGCAATAATGGTTAGAGCCAGCTTGTTCACTCTGTGATGTGATAGGTATTATCCATACTGAATCAGGGTTACCTGTAAGTGCAAGTTACATGGTAGAAGGCTTAAGAAGATGCTAGCTTAGTGAGTCCAAGAGTTTCAAAGCAAACTAGGGACTACTGATACCGATTAACCAGCACAACAGCTGGTGCACCGGCAAAGCTGGTAAGAACAGCCACTTTTTAATAGTCACCTTTAAGCAATAACTTTGGGTTTGATTTGCCTGTTCTTCCAGAACTCATTTCAGAAAGTCTTCCAGGACAAGTCAGGTCTGCTGATAGTAACTTTCTGCTGTGATGTGCAGACTCTGCTGGGCATTTTTACCTAGCCATTTCAAACTTTGAAGATAGCTTTTCCAAGCAAAGATTTATCCTTTCCCTGAGCTAAGTGGGATCTGAATTAGTGCAAACAAATTGCATGCTCAATACATAGGAGTGTAAGACAGACTTGCCTGTTCTTGATGTTTGTGGTAGGTTTCCCCCTTTTTAAGTACAACATAGCTCGCTTCAAAGGGTGGGAAGAGGAGAAACTACATAGCCAAGTTTCTCTAAGTTACCCAATGTCTACAAATGCTCAAACACTGAATAACAGCTCACATTCAGTGCTGGATATATGCTTTTGTTTCCTGGATCTCAAAGCAGAAGGGATAAATATTTAGGGCACCCAACCTCCCCATTTTACAAGATTAGCCCCCACTGATATATCTGTTGCGCTACTGGTGTTCTGAAGGCATTCCTGATTTTTCTAGAGCTTATCAGCACAAATCAAGACTCCTTGGAAAGCACACCTGCCTCTTTTCTGCTTTTATTGTTCCTGCCCTCTCTTTATAATGATTAAAATCAGAAGACTCTTACCTGAGAGTTGATAAGACATCTCACTGGTGTTGATGATGGGGAGAGACGAGAGAGAACAGGAGAAGCTGACAATAATGAGACAGCAGAACATCAGCTTATGCATCATTGATTGCTGTGTTGAATATGTTTTGTCTTTGTCTACCCCTGTAGCTAAGAAATCCTGCGTGTTGCCTCTGCTCCCAGTTTCTCCCATTATATACTCGCTCATGACTTCATAAATATCATCATGTTCTCTCCCCCCGTCAAAAAAAAAATCCAGTGAATTTATTGCCCATTGATTCTAAATGGGAACCACTTTGCATTGATGTAATTTTTCAAGGTAACAGTTCATAGACAATAAATTTACTGTCTTATAGCTTGGTGTACAAAATGGATATTGTATCAAACCAAGCACAGTAAAGTTTATAAATCTGGCATTTAAAAAAAAAGTAACTTCCAGTTATAAATCATGACTTAACAAAAGGGTCAGACGTTGGTTGAAATGACCAGGGCAATAAGACAGTTGATTTATGAGCCTTAGCAGGCTTGACGCAAAGCTTCTGATATGAAATGCACTTTTTTTTTTCCCTTTTGTGAGATAGATGAATGTGTTGTGTTGTATTTGGGGCTCTTGTACCAGAAAAAGTAAAAGAAAAAGAGAGTTAAAACATCTAGTTAATTTACAAAGATAGTATTAGGGGGAATTCAGTTTTTTTGTTTGTTCTGCCCCCCTTGCATCTATTTATTTGAGAAGACCTCATCCAGTGTTGCCCTAGAGAACTGTCTTGGCAGAGAAAGTACAGCTTCCATCTGGAGACTAGCTTGATGCATATAAACTGCTTTGGCTGATATTAAACACAGGTCCCTCAGTAGACTGGGAGACCCTTTCCCATTTCACTTCTCTTTGTTAGAACTAACTACTTAAAGTCTGAGAGTGCTAGCAATGTTTTTTTCTGTTTGCTTTTTACTTAATGCTAATACAGTAGCTGCCTTATGTAATCTCATCACTTTAAAGCTTATTTCCCTCCATCTAGCATATATTGTCTACTTACAATTTCATTTTTCATATCAAAGAGCAAGGACTGACTGGACTGGTCCCTCATCTTCATTTTCTGTGGAATGTCATATCCAACTGTACAGAGCCCTGAAAATAAAAAAAAAAAAAAGTTTATGGCTATTTTCTTTCCTTTAGATGGTGAGAAGATAGTGCCTGTTCGTAACAAATTGAGATTCGTAACTTTTCTCTAATCAAATGTTTTTGTCTCGAAATGCTCTTCAAAATAATATGAAATCCAGCTAATGTTACTGAAGTTCTTTCCCTGTGCTGAATTTTGTGATAATTTTAAAAATTGCAAAAAGTATAAACTTATCTGCTTCTCATCTTTGTCCTTTATTAACATTTCGTGTTGAAGAACCCTAATTTTTGTATTGTACATCTAGTGGCTTCCAGGATTAATTTCAAATTAGCTACATTGGTCATATGGAACAGATGGATTTTTGCTGCAGGTCTAATTCAAAGATGTCCTTCATGGGCGTGGTTAACAGGTTGTCCAGAAACACAGTGGTCTCTGAAAGAGCAGTTGAGGTCAGAAGGCACCACTGGAAATCATCCAGTCTAATCCACCTGTTCAAAGCAGGGTCAGCCACAAGGGTTTGTCCAGGACCGTGTCTATTCAGGTTTGAATAGCTTCAAGGATGGAATGGGACAGAATTTCAGAGGTAAGTATGACAAGGCCCTGACCATCCCCATGTATGTTCAAATGCTCTGATTTGAGTGCAGACTGGGGCGTGGGAGAGGTGCGGAATTAACACCAAGACATCACTCTGCCTCCAGCAGTTGATCTTGCATGATAGCTTGCATTGATAGCTTGTTTGGATTTTATGTCTTATCAGGGTGGGTCAGTCCCACAGAGGTCCTGCCAGCGTAAACTTTCTAAACTTCCCTGTATGCACAGGAAGAGGTGCACAAAAGAGAGGGTTAGCCTTGCCTTACAGAACACATCCTACAGGTGTCTGAACGACAAATCCTGTTTCTCTGGACTTCTCTTTGCTGAACTATTTATGATAAAGGGATTTCTCTACAAAATTAACCTAATACATTTTATACTTGTCTTTATCTGTGCTTCCCTATGAGAGAAATAAGTAGCAAGAGAGGAATTCTTGCTCCTCATCTGAGTCATGCAGCTCTTCGTTCCAAAACTGGAGACTGTAATTAGGTCTGATTTGATGCATGATCTCACTGCTGGTGCTTGGATGGTCTGTACAAATGCTTCTCCTTCAGTGAACCATCAATGACAATGGTGTTATCAATATTTGCTCTAAGCATCCTCCAAAGAAAGCTAATGAAGCACTCTTCACAAGCAAGTTCCGTCCTTTGTCTTTTCTCAAGGAAGACTCAGCCTCTTAGAGACATCATGAAATGCGTCATGTTCAAGTTGGGCAATTTGCCCACAGCTTATTGCCTTTACTCAGATTGGAAGTTGTCCCTTGGACACTCTTTCCTCTACCAAAATGTCAAAGGCATTTCCTTCAGGGCACAGTGCACACGTCATCATGCAAAGCAAAGAAACAGCTCATACCAAACAAAGGTACAAAGCCCTGAATCCGTGGGTGAGGGAAGTAAATGTGAATTGCGCTGTGAAAACTGGGAAGCTGATTTGCAAGAAACTGATTTAGTTTCTACCAAAATTACTATTTTGTGGGAAAACTTTTCAAAGTTCTTATTTATGCTAATAGACTTTCTTTCAAGAGCCTCAGTTTAAAATTCTAAGCAGTAAGTGAATATGAACCCATGATAAAAGATTATCCTTCATTATCAGAAGAAATAACTCCTCTTGGTTTAAAATGATGGATGGCTCATGAAGTACAAGTTGCAAGAAAACTTAAAAAAAAAAAAAAGTAAAAATAAGACACAACGAAAACAATCAAAAACACCTCCCAAAATTATCTGCCTTCTGCGTAAATAGCAAGGGTGAAATCTAATCTATAATGCAACACTTCTTTCCCCTGTTTTTAAGTCCTTTATGGCAACTAAGAACAAAGTTACATTAGTCAAGTATTGTGACAATTGGCAAAAACAGAAATTTCAGAAAAGGTGTGAGTTACCAGTAGCCTTTGTATGAGGGACTTTTTCAGAGAATATAGTTTCTGATGTAGATTTTTGGCTTGAATTTAGTTTGCAAGAAGAGAGGTGTGCAGTAAAATGATTTTGTATTGACACTATAATTGCAGATGAGCTTGTTATTGTGTAAATATCCTATTGACATTATTATATACAATTGTTATTGTGCTCTTCCTTGAATTCTACTAGCATTTTTAACTTCACGTCTTGTTTCAATGAGTTAAACATGTCAGCTCGTATGAGAGAAAAAAATATGTGCACTGCTATTTACTTTCCTGGGTAAGGTCTAGCATGTAGGGGCTTGAGGGTTTTTGCTTTGCTGTCACTGCTGGTTTAGCAGATACCTGTCCTTATTAACACCTGAGAAGTTTACTTCGTCTTAAAATTTGACATTTTAGCTGATTATTCAGCTTCATAACATGATTATTAGATCTATTTTGCATACCAGAATAGATGCCTTGTGAGATCATATATGCAATAAGGCAATTTTTTCCTGCCACTAGCTTGCATTGCCTTATTTATACTCTGCATTTTAGTGTTTACTGAAAATGGCGTGTTTGGCACTTGCTGTTAACTTTCTTTTTGAAGATGCTTCTTCTGCTCACTGTGGGTGAACTGTGATGTAGCTAGCACATGTCACATATGTTCTCTGTAACCTCATAGACATATCTGGGTATTTCTATCTTCTGAATTTTTCAGTGTTAGGTAATACCTGCGAGAGGTTCTGACTTAAATTTTCTTGTTCTGTGGTGGGATGAAGGTGCATAGGTGTGTGTGCATGCTTACCTGAACACATACCTCTGTGTAATGCAGATGGCAGGTCCTTAGGCCCTTCTGAAGATATTTTGCTACAGAATTGGCAAGTGGTCTAAAAATACTTGAGCACAGGATCGCAGCTGCCAAAACATTGCTGCCTTGTAGTATAGTTTCCACCAGTTTGAGGGGGAAAAACCCTCTTGCTCTTTGGCCCTGCTGGACTGCCCCACTGTAGTCAGGGTATATTTTCCAAGTGAAGCTTGACAAACTGGTTCTTAATTCTCCTGTCCTCTCAGCACTACAGAATTACAAAACTGAAGTTTCACTCTGTTTGACGTGGAGGAAAGTAAGTCTGGCGTGACTGGAGCTTGGAAGTACAGCACATCAATATCTTATGGGAATTGATTCTGGATAACACAACCACAAACAGAGGAGCAGAGACCTGATCTTGAAATAAGGTTTCTTTCACAAAAAAGGTAATGGAACTAATTACGCAATTACAGTTTATTTTTAAAACTGAAATTATGAGAGCAGACAGTATAAGGAAAGAGAGGAACACATCTGCTGCAAGGCTGGAACTTTCTCTGTACCCTTCTACTGCTATGCCAAGGTATCCTAAATAATCTGTTCACCTCTAATAAGAAGTTACGATCTGGATAAAAGCAGAATTAAATCTTCTGTATTTAGTTTTTTGGGTCATCACACTGGTCATCACAGAAAGGAGTACAAAGCAGCCTTGCTGTCCCTCCTGCCTCCTCGTTTCACCAGTCCCAGCTGTAGAGCAGGTGGGAGCCTTGGGCTCATTTCTTGGGAGGTGCACGTGTTTCTGCAACACTGTTGCACTTGGAACCGGCAAAAGTTTACAATTTGGGTTTCTTTGTCGCAGAAAATTCTATTGTGAGGCATTTTCAAGGCAAAATATGGATTTTTAGAGACCTTTTAATAATCCAGAGTAGTCCAAATCAGCACACCAGTCCTTCCTGGCATGGGGAGTGTGGAAGCAGAGAACTATTGGGAAAGAACTGGAGAAGGTGAACATATTTTCCTATTGGGTTTTATGCACAGGGCCGGACTGACTCGTGGGTGGCTGTATTTTGTATTTTTTTATTTTATATGGGCCGGGCCCGGGGCCCCCTCAGAGCTCGCCGGAAGTGGCTCCGCGCCGGCAGGGGGCGCTGCGGAGCCTTGCGCGGTGCGGAGGGACCTGAAGGGGGCGCGGCGGGAGCACAGGTGGTGTTTGGGGGCTCGGTGTGTTTGGGGGTTCGGTGTGTTTGGGAGCACGGGTTGTGTTTGGGGGCTCGGTGTGTTTGGG
>JAYRBT010000056.1:3302294-3370198 GCA_036023395.1 Myiotriccus ornatus | reverse complement strand
GGGTTGTGTTTGGGGGCTCGGTGTGTTTGGGAGCACGGGTTGTGTTTGGGGGCTCCGTGTGCTTGGGGGCTCGGTGTGTTTGGGAGCACGGGTTGTGTTTGGAACACGGGTTGTGTTTGGGAGCACGGGTTGTGTTTGGGGGCTCGGTGTGTTTGATTGGGTTGGGGGGGTCAGTATGTGTGTGTGTTTGGTTGGGTTTGGGAGGGGTCAATATGTGTTTGCGTTTGTTTAGGGGTCGGTATGTGTGTGTTCTTTTAGGGTTGGTGTGTGTTTGTGTTTGGTCAGGTTTGCGTTTTTTTCATTTTTCTCTTTTGAGAAAGGTTTTATCTCTGTTCCCTTTTTGCATGCACACACGTTTCTCAGCTAAAGGACTCTCGCCTGTTTTTTTTTAAAGAATGATTAAATAGGGTCAAGAGACTTTTTCCTCTGGAAGAAGTATGTACTTGTATATACCATGTATTCCTTAGGCATTGTTTTTTCTTGAGTAGCCTCACTGATAGGAGTCAACATCATTTACAGGTGGTGGAACTGTCTCAGAGGCTCAGTTTACAAACTGTGCGGATCAAAGCAAAACAGACCGGTCAGATTCATTGCTCAGGAATGGGTCTTGTGTGAAGAGTGGTATGATCTGGTCTGCTTTCTCATTTGCCCTGACCATTGTCTTCCTTCTGCTATCATCTCTGCTGTCTTACAATTTTTAGAAGTAGTCCAGGCTTGTTCTCATGTTAAGAGGCTTGGAGAGCCTGCCTTTATTATGTGGTTTAAATCTCTGAAATCATGGCTAAAGCATTTTGTGCAGGATTTTGGCCTTCATGAGGCTTTTATGTAGCAGCCCCTTTGTTAGTCCTTTCGTACACCTTGTTGCCTTCCACGTACTGCTTTACCTTTCTTCTCTCTTCCTCCTGAGCCTGGGCTCCTGCTATGTCTCTGAGTGGTCACCTGGCACCACAGGTCCCTGTTGCAAAAGGGTTGGTGCCAGTTCATGGCCTCTTGTCTTGGGCTTGCACTACCCAGAGCTCAACCTGCAGCTACACTGCAGCTACACCCCGAGCTACTGCACTAAATGCATTCCCCAACAGTTTTATCAGCAGTAGATACTATTTTTTTTTTTTTTTAAAGCAATAACACACTGAGGTTTAATTTAGGTTGTAATAATAAATTACCAAGGTAATCCTGTTGCAGAGCTAGATGACTGGTGCATACTAGGACATTTTTCATTCTTGTTCCGTTCTTAGACCATTCATTATTTTTTAAGAAGATTATTGAGGGGTTTTCCAAACAAATTATTGTCCTGGAGCCTGCCCACACAGGCATCGGTTCACCTGAGGATTTAAAGGAAGAAATTTCAACATTTCTGTCTCCTAAGGCTTCAAATGCAACATTTTAAAAAATTGTACTACTAATGTCAAAAAGGGAAGCAGTAATATGCTGCTGATTCATTTTTTAATAGTTTGGGTGATGGTGTGGGCAGGCCAGGCTGTTGTCTTGTACTTTTTCCAGCCCAAAGTGAAGAAGTGAAAAAATACTAAAGCAGCAGATTTCAAGAGATGGACAAGGCATAAGAGACATTTTCCAGATTTCTCTGCTTGAGATACTACATACTCTGTTAATTGCATGGTGCTCTGCCTCATTAGTTTCTTGCTACAAACCATTTTATTGGAAACTTAGTAAGATTATGCTATCTTTGAAGACTATGCCCTTTACTTTGTCTAAAAAAGCTAGAGGATAAGGGCTTTAATCTACAGAGGGGATGGAAAAAGACAGTTTTTGTGAGATGTCCTTATGGCTTTTTTTATTCTTCTGTCAAGCTTTTCACATTTGGCATACACGTGTTTTTGATTCTGCCACAGAGGCTTAGGATCACTTATCACTCTAATATCCACAGCTGGTATCAGAGGACAAATTTCATGTAGTTCTGTTGAAGCTCAGTGTATGGGCAGGAGCTTCTGACTAATTAAAGAGGAATGCTAATAATCATTGGCATTTAGCTGTCCACTTAGCGTAGGCAGTAAATGAATGGCGCACAGAAGCAGACTTTTAATTTTTTTACTTTGCTTTGTGACTGCATAATCCCTTTAATCCTTCATTATCAAAGGTTTTTATTAATTAAATGGAATCTCTGCAAGCTCAGTGATTCACATTTCAGGGCAAATATGTGTATTTAACAGGGAAAGTTGGCATAGGTGTCACTGGGTAGGTTTAAAGCAGTTTTTTCAAGGTTATTTTGTAAATGAATGAAATGAATGTGTGTTTAATGGCAGTCAGCCATATAGAATCTTCCCTTTGCTGTTTAAGAGCTGAATTTCATCTTATCAGAGAATTCCCAGAGCAAGCATTAACTGATTTGTCTGTGATGATTGACTGATTCTGACTGGAGTGGAAAGCTGTCCCTGGGAATGGGAGTGACTAACAAGAGCAGGAATTAACAAAGGTGAAGGAAGCAGATATCAGATCTTTGTCTTCTGATTTGGCAAGTTGAAAGTTTTTGCTACTCTGAAACTAAGTAACAGGAGCAAAATCCTCTTTCCTCCAAGAATTCCTGAGGCATATTTGTAAGAGAGTTCTGAAGAGCAGTCTGTATTTAGTTGGGTACTCTTATTCTTTTGCTTTGTATGTGTCTTTTAAGAGTAAGGTTTGTAACAGACAGTACCAACTGGTTACTTCTGAGCAGAGTCTGCAGAAGAAATGTGGAAATAAGAAAAATCCACCTCTGCTTGTCAGAGTGGGATTAGGACCTGTATCACACAGAAAGGATATAATATCTGGTGAGCTTGTTCTAGCACAGTCCTTTATTGCCTCTTTATGTTCTTGATGTGCAGCTCCTTTCCTGTAATGTGCAGAAGAACTATATTCTGGTGAAGGATGTATAAGAGCAGGAGAAGAAATGCTGCAAATCTTTGCAAAGAACAACCCTCCAACTAACTTTTAGATGCCATTTATGGTCTTAAAGGTCTTTTCCAACCTAATGATTCCCTGATTCCTGCTCTAATTCCATCCATTTCTCCATTAGTTCTTGTGACAATCCTCCTTCCTTAAGTTAGAGAGGGTGATGGGGAGGTATTTCTGGGTTTTTGTAACTGCTCAGCTCTATCCTTGGCCTTTTCACCTGAGGAAGTTTTTACAAAGTCTGGACCACATAGTATCCCATCCCAGCATCCATGTAGCTTTTCTAAAAATCTTTTACAATACAAGCAGGATTTATGCTTAAAAGGAAATAATCCATTGCCAACCACCATATGTGGAAGTAGGATAATCCGGGAAGCCTCCAAAGCCACCTTCATTTACTACTTGTTTCTGCCACCATATTTCTGTTTTATTTCTATGATGATCTCTTTAGATGTCTTTAGGAATGACTGGAAGAAGGTGCAGAAAGTTTTATAAGGTCAGCTAATTAGTACTGCCACAGCACAGTAAATCTGTTTCCTGTTCTGTAATTCCCTGAGACACATTTAAGCATTATTGAAAAGTACATAATGTTACAGCTTCACTATTCCATGTGAGAAGTATTCTGATCATAGCCCACCCCACTGATGAGGGCACAGTGAGATGAAATGACAAAAGAATATGTTACTGCCATATCCACTGGATTGCCTCTTCAGATTCCTATATCCTTTGACTCTCATGTTAAACAACAGCAGCTTCTTTTTCTCTCACTAGAACTTCCAAGTTTGAGGGAACCATTAAGCATTTCCTGTGCTTACACCTCTACTTCTCTAAGGTAATACACTTACTGAGGTGTACCACAGCAAGTAAAAATGCTGTATTGTTAAGAATGCCTGTAAAGCTGATAATGTAAATGGGGACTGTGGGGGTTTTGGATCTCTTTACCCTTCTGATGAGATCGTAGCTTGATAAGACAAGTGTGGTGCTGAGCTGCAGTGTTGCAGCTCCTCTGAAGTCAAGAATGTTTTTTTCCCACTGTCCTTTCATATACCTATTCACTGTATTTTTCATTCCAGTTTAGGAAAAATATATTATGCTTTAGATACTTCAGTAAATTTTGCTTTAGGCATGTGTGTACATTTACTTTAGAATTGTGTTCTCTTGTAAGAAATTATGGAGCTAAGATGTGTGACAAACACAGTTTTAATTACTAATGCCACTACTAACTATGCCAGGAAACGGTGCTGGTTCTGGAAGCAATAAAGAAGCAGCAGGCTCCCCTGCTTTTACTTATGTTTAAAGAGAATTTGTCTCCTTTTTCCATGCCTTCAGAACTCTGCCTGACATCACCTGGGCCTCCACTCATGGTCTGGCTAAGGCAGCACCTTCTGACTTCCAAGAAAAACAAATGGAAACACAAAAAGCTTGCATCTGGCCTGTTACCTCATCCTGGGCCACCTGGGCTGCTTGAGAGTTATCATGGCATTCCCAGTTCCTTTTTGCATGCTACATAATAAATTAAATGACTGTCAAGAAAAGAGACATGCAGAGAAAGCAGACAACACTTAGAGCTCCAAGAGTTTTCATGGAATCACAGAGTGGTTTGAGCTGGAAGGGAACTTAAAGCTCATCCAGTCCCACCCCGTGCCAGGGGCAGGGACACCTTCCACTAGACCAGGTTGCTCCAAGCCCCATCCAACCTAGCCTTGGGCACTTCCAGGGATGGGGCAGCCACAGCTTCTCCAGGTAACCTGTGCCAGGTGCTCACCACCCTCACAGGGAGGAATTTCTTCCTAATATCTAATCTAAATGTCTCCTGTTTTAGTTTAAAACCATTCCCCTTTCGTCTGTCACTATCTGCCTGTGTACAATGTCCCTCACCCTCTCTTTTGTAAGCTCCCTTAGAGTACCGAAAGGCTGCAGTGAGGTCTCCCTGAAGCCTTTGCTTCTCTAGGCTGAACACCCCCAGCTCCCCCAGCCTGTCCCCATGGCAGAGGGGCTCCAGCCCTTGGAGCATCTTTGTGGTCTCCTCTGGACCTGCTCCAACAGGTCCATGTTTTCTTGTGCTGAGGAGTCCAGACCTGGGCACAGCACTCAGGTAGGGTCTCACAAGAGCAAAGTGGAGGGGGAGAATCACTTCCCTCAACCTGCTGAACACTCCTCTTGATGCAGCCCAGGGTGTGGTTGGCCTTCTGGGCCAACCAGTTAGAAGGACTCATCTGCATTACTTGTACAGGTATTAAACAAATCTGTATGTTCAATAAAAGCTCCCTGTGAAGCCAAGATGCACTTGATCTATCAATGAATCATCATTGCCAAAAAATACTTCTTTTTAACAGCCTAGTTCTGAATTATGGACAGTTAGACTTTACTGCTTCCTTCTGCCTTAACTACCAATAATAAAAGATACTTAGTGCAGTTTCTTCCCCTTCACCCTTCCTGGATACAGGGGTTTCTACAGTGCTCAACATGCATGCAGGAAGGCTGTCATCCTCTGTGTTAAGAAACAGACAAACTCAGCCAAAAATTCTGTTTAGGAAAGCTGGTGGAAGTTTAATTATGACAAGTGTTTCTTTTAATCTTATCACTGATGATCCCTAAATATTACTGTACAACACTTTTGTAAAAGCTTGAGAGAACAAAACATTTAAAAAATTGAATGTGACATCCAGAATTATTTGGATCAGATACTTACACCATTTCTGCTTCTGTAGTTTGTATAGTTGCTACTTGTCACATTATCTGGCTGTGACTGAAGTTTTATTACCTGCTATGTACTTTATTCAGAAGACAAAAGGATAATTTAAAAACGAAAAACAGAAGGTCCAAATACGTATCTTTTTTTGCAGATGCAAGCTTCCTAACAAACTTAGTTGATGAGTCTGCCCATTGCATTTTCAGTACATACTGCCAGAAGTGGCTTTACAACTGTCTGCTAAAAGCACCACAAAAAGTAAGATTTAAGCAAGTTCTCTAGTACCTCTATATAATACCTACTTATGAGGGGTCTAGAATGGGAACAAGCTTTTAATGCATTTGTTCTGTGTGATGAAAGTGAAGGCAAATTACACAAGAATTAATTATGTTCAAGGAAGTGCATTATTCTATGGCTATAGTTTGAGTTCTTTATAGAAAGCCACAGTTCATAGAATTTGAATATTGTATAAATCTGAAAACTGCTAAACACTCCAACTATCTTAGTATCTATAGTGCTGCTTTTGTTATGAGTTGTAATGTCCTGCTCTGGCACTTGGCTGCAAAATGGATGAATCCACCTATATTTATTTTCAGTTCTATGATTACATGGTGAAATAAAGCTCTGCTACCAAAGCTTTCAGGAAGCGAGCAAGCACTGCACACTGTGAAGTGCCCTGATATTCCCTTTGCAATTGTACTGTGATTTATTTCACATTTGAAAATATGGTATCTTCCAGTCTTTACTTAGTTCTTATTTATAAATACGTTTGCTTTTAGATGTAATTGAAGTATTTCACAGAACTACCAAGTAGCCCATGTCTTAGGCTGCTTCTGTGACCCAGTGTGCATTGTTGTGAAATGCAGGTGTACCTGCATACATCTGACAACAGATGTTTGTGCCAACAAAATACATTTATTAATTCAGGCTTCGGTACTCTCGTATGACAGAAATTACAGGTAGGATTATCCATGCAATTCTTTGACTGAAAGGAAGATTAGTCCTAATGTTTTATTCAGAATGTACCTTTTTCCTTGAATGACTATTCCTTGAAACAGTCCGGAACTCCCAATTTTGGTGTAAATGTGTCCTCGTTGTCCATTAAGTAGATTTACTTCTGCTTCAGGTACGGAAAAGGAAAATACGAGTTTTGCACTGACTTTGAAACATTTCAAAATATATGCAGAATGCACTAACAACATGTAAAATTCCAGCTGTTACCTCTTTTTTTCCCCAGAAGATGTTTTGAGTTCTTACAAGATGTGTACATTAATTCTCCTATCTTATGTTTGAGTTAGAAACTAATCACAAGCAGAACTGTTCTTTTTATCTTGTCCAGATATTGGCCACTGGTGCAAAGGTTGCTCTTTGATTTGTAAGTAGATAGATTGATAAAGAGATTGGTGGCTTTTTGTGCATCCTGTTCCTGTCTTTAAGTTTGTTATCTTGACATAATAGTCACTTAGTTTTCCTGGTTGAAAGTACTAACAGAAAGAAGGCTTGAGTTAGGGCTAAAAAGAAAAATTTATTTAAATAACTTCACAGTTCAGGCTTTGTATGATATTTATTTTCTCACTATATAAAAGTCACTCTTTTATATTTATTTGTACGCAAGTTTATCAAAATGTGTGAATGTGGTTTGGTGAAAATAACCTGCTGTCATCATCTTGTGCTGACTGGAGAGATGGGCTGTCATTCTTCAAAGGCAGGAACAGTGTTCCCTTGTGCTGAAATCACACAGAGGAAACCACCCTTTACATGACATATTGGTGGCTTTTCAGTCTATTTTTTTAATAACATGTACTGAAGAAATAAAATACTTGGGGTTTGTAAAAGGTTGAAAATGATGTTGTAAATGCCATGACTCAAACGTGCATTTTCTTTTTTCTCAAGGCCAAAGTAACAGTAATTGATCAGAGAGACAGATAGCATATGGTGTTAAAATCTTTCCAACCTCAGTTACAAAAATAGTACCAGAAAGTTATCACATGTACAGCTGCAACATACGTAAAGTTTATATCACCTAAAAGATCAAAGCTGAATGATGTATGGCTGAAGGTGGTGCAGTCCAGCTGCACAGTAACAGCTATTTCTAAGATCAAGTCAACCACAGCTTCTCAGTGTTTCCACTGCCTCCCTTAAGCCAATCAGTGCAGTACAACAGCAGATGCAAGCTATGGAACACTTCACAGCTCTAGATTTTTATGGCTTCCTCTCCCTGACATATAAGAAGGTGTGCAGTGGTGAGGCAGAGGATCTCTTTCTAGGGCTGATGGGATCTGAAATGAGCTCCATCTGTATTTGCACACAAACTCTGAGACTGCTGGGTTTGAGCCAAATTTTGGGAGGAGCTCAGCTCTAGACTCTGGAGGAGGGCTGGTAATGGTAAGAGACCGTGAGTGTCACCTGTGCCTCTACTATGTGCTACAGATCGCCTTTTTAGCATAAAATACTTCTGGACTGCATGTAAATTGTGGCTCAGGCACCATTAATGAGAGACCAGAAAGCCATTCTGCCCTTCCATTAGAGCTTTTAAGTGCTGTACTTCTTTCTACACATAGATCAAGAACCACTTCTTAGAATGATTCTTAGCCCTAGAGGAAGAAAGTCAGCAAACTAGATATTTTTTAATTATTTTTATTTTTTTAAGAGATGGAAAAGATGCACTTTTTTGTCAGTGGCTGGGCTATTTGGCACTCTGACACCCACAGGTTCTGATAACCTCTCTATTTACAAAAACAGGTTCTTGTTCTGTATTCCAAAAGAAAATTCAAATGTGGTTGACTTTGACAGTTCAATTTCTAGTTCACCAAAAGATCTCTGAATTCTGTGGATTTGCCACGGTCCTGATATTCACCTTGTTCTTCCTCAGGAAAGCGGCAGCTGCAGGTGTC
This sequence comes from Myiotriccus ornatus, assembly GCA_036023395.1. Classification (NCBI taxonomy): domain Eukaryota; kingdom Metazoa; phylum Chordata; class Aves; order Passeriformes; family Tyrannidae; genus Myiotriccus; species Myiotriccus ornatus. The sequence continues at coordinate 3,361,726 of JAYRBT010000056.1, read as the reverse complement.
ATCTTCCTGAATTGATTGTTCAGGTGTGGTGTGCACTGAAGAAAAAGAAAAGAATCACAGAATCAACTAGGTTGGAAAGACCTCTGAGATCATCGAGTCCGATCTCTGAACACCCCATTGTCAACTAGACCATGGCACTACGTTTCTTGTCCAGTTGTTTCTTGAACACCTCTAGTGACAGTGACTACACCACCTCCCTGGGCAGCCCCTTCCAATCTTTAACACCCATTTTATGAAGAAATTCCTCATGATCTTGAACCTGAACCTCCCCTGGCACAGCTTGAGGCCATTTCCTCTTGTCCTGTCATTTGTTACTTGGGAGAAGAGCCCAACCCCCACCTTGCTACAGCTACCTTCCGGGTAGTTGTAGAGGGTGAGAAGGTCCCCCCTGAGCCTCATTTTTTCCAGGCTGAGCCCCCTCAACTCCCTTAGCTACTCCTCATAGACTTACTCTCTAGACTCTTCCCCAGCTTCGTTGCCCTTCTCTGGACTCAATCCAGTACCTCCATGTTTTTTCAAGTGAGGGGCCCAGAGCTGGACAAATGCCCTCTTTCCCCATCTTATTTCACTATTCCTCAGTCACAAGTACAGGAAGTCAGAAAGAAAAGAATCTTCCAAATGATTCTATAATCTGAAATTATTCCTCTGCAGCATATAAATGTAATAAAACTACTTTGTCATACTTTGTTTCCCCTAATTCAGCAGGACCTCTAATGCTCTGTTTGCCATAGCAATGAAAGGAAGGAGGACTGCTATTGTCTCCTGTATTCAGAATTACACTAGAAGATTAAGACCTTATCCCTAGGACAGGGGAGAAGAAGAGAGAGAGAGACAACCCTCCAAAAAAACAAACAAGCCAACTACAAACTACACTGAATGCAATTTACACTTCATCTTTGTGCTGAACTCTTGAGCTTCCCCAGCATTTATTAGCTCTCAGAGGGCAGTGTTGGATTCAGGCTGCCTCTGCACTCAGCACATTCTGACTGGTATCTCCTCTTCTACTGCAGCCAGAGCTCCAAGACACTCACTCCAGGCCATGTGTACTGTTTCTAAGCAGACAGAACTTGAAAGTGTTATAGCCATGGATGCCAAGGATGGTACTTGAAAGTAATAAACTGAACTGACCCTTGACAGGATCAGCAAGGCTCAGGTGAGTTTTTTGACCTCCCACAAATACTTCACTTGAAGGGATAAGGAAGCAGTTGACAGAACACCCACAGTTAAGTAATGCCTTCTGCAATAAAATTCAAAACTGTTTTCCTTTCAATTGTTGTTTCTGACTTACAAGGCCAAAAACCCCAAAACTATTGCAACTGTCTTTGAAAGACACTTAACCTGGATTCCTGATTTCTGTATAGTTTCACAAAGAAAACTGAAGAGTATATTTATCTTACTTTTTTTGAAGACAGCATGTAGTTTCTTTTTCTGCCAGACACTGAAGCATATGCACGGTAGCAGGAACACTATGCACAACAGCCCAGCTACAGTGAGAAGAATCCTGATAATGTCTGTCTGGAGATCCTTCCCTAGGAAGTAAACAACATTCGCTTAAGAGTTTTAACAGAAAAAAATTCTACTGCCCTTGAATTAGCCAACAGCTTTGTCTCACACTCTGCTGCTGGCTAAGTCTGCAACACTGGAAATGCACAGAAGAAAGGACTCTTGCTTTAAATGGAAAGTGAATGAGTTATACTATGTTTCAAAGTAGGTCACAATTCTTTAGCTCTATAAGCAGCATTATACAATGACTCACCTGGCACAGTGATAGAAAATGGAATTACAAGCGATGTGGTAGGTAGAGTAGTGACTAAAGTGGGATTAACTGAAGCATGTTTGCAAATGACATCCTTTGCTACAGTTCCAGGCTCCAGGACCTGGTTTGCAGAGCACCTGAAAGACATTTACAGCAGAACAGGGAAAAGAAAAAAAAAAAAACCAGAGAAAAACATCCAGTGAAGTGTAATGGCTGTAGCATTTATTTTTAGATTACGTACTTTGTCCAGTTTTTACAGGAACCATTGGGCTGATCATTAAAAGTTCCATACTGGCAAGTCTGGCAACCTTAAACAGACAAAGACAGGTAAATTTGTACAAGATAAACATTTAAAACACAACATGTGAAACATTATTTTTGCCTGCTTGTACAATGACTATAATCAACATTCACATAATTACTATTTCATAAGCTGCTCTGAGTATGCAAGATAAGTCTTTCATTGTGAGCCACAGACCAGTACAGTACTCAGCTACAAAGCCAGGTTATTTGGCACAAGATGCCACAAACCACGTCCAAGTCCAGAGATCCCAGCCTGGTCTTCCTCATGCCAGTAACAAAAGAGCTGTCATGCCAAGGAAACAAACTGGTGCAGTATTTGAGCAACAGTAGGGCTCAGAGTTTGGTGGGTTTGTCCACTGCTGTGCTTGCTCCGCATTCCATGCAAACTGTTCAGCAGCATCGGCACCTCTTATCTTTACTTCAGCTGCTTCTGCATTATGTTAGAGGCCGTGCAGTAAGCGTGTCTAGTGCAGTAAGCACAGGGACTTTCAGCTGGTGGGCAAAGGTAACCTTACCGTTGCTGGTGCTCTCTTGGCCTACGCCACAGCTTCGGTCGCAGTGGGTACAGCCATCGCCACTGCAGCGATACCCATCCTTGCACGTGCATTCAGCATCACTTTTTGAGGAACACTCTTTTAAATACCTGAATATTCCTGGAAGGAGAAAACGAGTCTTAGGTTACAGATTCGTGCATGCCTAGCGTGATGCAGCAAAGGCTTGGGACCTTTGCTCTTACAAAAATCAGGCTGGTGGCTTCAGCGAGAAGCCCCGCAGACGCGTGGAGTTATTTAGCCAGTGGCGTATCTCCCAGCGCGCAAGTGCCAGCCAGGGCATGTCGTTGCTACGGGAAGTCACAGAGGGGCGGCCGGTACCTTCGCACTTCCGACAGAGTTTGCAGGAGCTGCGTCCCGCCGCGCTGGAGAAGGTGCCGGCCGGGCACTGCCGGCAGGACGCGCCCGCGTCCCGCCCGCAGCCCACGCTCTCCACGAACGTACCTGGGGACCGAGACACAAGAGTGGTTGCCGCGGGGCCGCGCCCGGCGTCCCGAGCCCCAGCCCGGCTCGGCCCTTACCCGCCGGGCAGTCGGCTACGCACGGCAGCGCGGCCACGGGCCCCGGGCTTAGCGCCAGCGCCAGCAGCGCGGCCGGCAGGAGCACCCGTCCCGCCCGCTCCGCTGCCGGTGCCATAGGTCGGTGCGTGGCTGCGCGGCTCGCAGGAGTGCGCGCGGGGCTCCGGGCACCGGCCCTTAGCGGCCGCCCCCGGGGGGTTTGGCTGCGTCATCCCGGGGGCGGCGGGGAAGCCCAAGCGTGGCGGGGGCTTTCCGGATTCCACACGTGGCGCGACCCCCAGGCTCTGCCGGGCAGCGCCCGCAAAGCCCTTTCAGCGCTGCCAGGCAGCGCTCGCCCTCCCCCACTTAGACTTCCCGGCGAGTCCCGCGTGGACTCCCCACGAGGTGGAGGGTGAGGGAGGCGGGGCTGGCGCGGGGCGCGGCAGGGGCAGACCGCAACAGCGAGCGGAGATACCGCGTCTGAAACCACATGGCCATGAAGCTGCGGGAACAACCGAGCACCGCGCTCTGACAGCAAGCCCCGCCCCCCTCGCGAACCCGCCCGGGGCGCGGAAGTGCAGCCGCGAGTGAAAGGCTGCGATACCGCAGGGTCCACGCACAGCCCCGCCCTCTGCGGCTCCCCGCGGCCAATCCCCGGCGCTGGCGCTGGCCCTGGGCCGGAGCGCAGCGGGCGGTGCGCGCAGGGCCGGGGAAGAGAGGACGTGGAAGTTGTCCAGAGTGCGTTGTAAATGACAAGCGAACGCGCTTCCCGTGTGTGCGCGCCTGGCACACAGGCGGACAGAGTAAGGAGTACCCTGTCGAGGGTTCCCAGCGGAGTCCTGTGTGGGCAGCACACAAACCGTCCTGTGCCGGGAGCTGAAGCCCGCACCCATTCCAGGAGAGCCCCCAGCAAAGTCCTTCCCTGTGACCTGCTCTCCTGTGCGTGACCTGGACTTGAGCTGCTCTGCCGGAGCTCTCGTGAGCCCAGCACCAGGGAGCCAGAGCGGGTTTGCCAGCACCTGCGAGCAAGGGTTTTTACACAACAGGGCTCTGCAGCTAAAGGGCTCCGTTAGCAGCTTTGTCCTTCAAAATACTGAAACTTCTTAAAACCAGAGGCAACATCGTCCTTGGGCATTTCCCGTGTACCGTGAGCCTCAGGAAACAGTAGTATTTCGCATGGACGTTTCGGATAGAGTCCGGAGAAGAGCAGTGGCTAGGTCCTGCGCTCTCCATGCGGGGCTGCCCGAGAAAGCAGCAGCAGCAGCTCGGGTCGCGGGCACGTACCTCGCGGTCGCGCTGCCGTAGGAGGGTGACGCTGTCACAGTGGTGAGCACCGGAGCGCTCTCTGAAGCTGCTGAGTGACCGTGAGAAAAGCGGAGCGTCTTGGAAACGCAACAAGAGGGCGGGCGAGCAGGGGGGAGGCGCCGCGGCGGGAGCGCGGGCACAGCGCGGAGGGGGCCGGGGCGGGGTCTCTCAGAGCCGCCCGCGCCCCGGCTGAGGTGAGTTGTGGCTGCTGCCGCTGTGGTCCCGTTCCGGGTCTGGCTGGAGGAGCCCCCAGAGGAGCCCCGGGTAGGCGGCGGGCGGAGGGGGTGGACTCGGGGCCGCCTGTGGAGAGGGTGGGGGGCGCTCAGCGGCCTGTTGGGGTTGCCTCGCTCTGGCAGCCGTGCAGGCCGAGCAGGCCCGGCCTCCTCCGCCGTGCCCAGCCCCGCCGCTCGCGGCCTTCTGCCGGCCCTTCTGCGTCGAATGGCGCCGCGTCCCAGAATAAACAGATCAGTGTGTAGGGACCTGGCCTTCTATGCGGCTGGCGGAGCTGATGAGCCGTAAACTCTCCCCTGCCTCTGTTAGCAGGCTCTTTGGTCGGGGCCTTGAAGGGTGTGATTTTTTTTAAAGGCAGCCTTCTTAGAATTTCTGATTCAGCCATGTGCCACAAGCCACTATCTCCGAAAGGCACATGTACCCACGCAGGGAAATACGTTCGCTGATGGGTTTGAGGCATGTGCTGTTCGTGTGCTGGCACTAAGGAGCAACTGGAAGACTGGTATTTACTATGTGTAGGTAGCTTGTTAAATGAATTGGCTATTAGGTCTATGTAACGTGGTTCTGCCTTCTCAAGAACAGTCGTTCCCTGGTAGCATTTACAGCAGGGCAGCTCTTTACATGTGCTACTTATATGAAGAATAGTACTACAGCTCAAGAATTTGGCAGTGTTTTACAATAAATGTCTAAAGGCAGTAGGGAGAGACTGCATTTTGATAAATCAGAGGAAAGAGTAAAGGTTTCAGGATAAGGTGCCTATTTGCATCTAATGAAATAAAGGGATACAAACTATGATGTATTTTTCTTCAGTAAAAAGCAAATGCAGTCTTTCTGTGCTGTGGCTAATCAGGGAGTCTTTTGCTAATTGGTCAAATTTATATGGAAATTATTTTGCAAAATCAATGTGTACCTTCAAGACAAGTTATTAAGAAGCTCTGGGTTGTTCTAAAGTTATTACAAATACCTGTGATTTGAGTGTACTTGCTTAGTTGGCTTTGCATTGACAATGCATAAAGTACATAAAAGTAGGATTTGACCCAGTGATTTTGTCTGCTTGGGCTGGTTCTGCATGCTGCAGGGTTTTCTACTGTATATGACTGCATTCTAGAAATGACATCTAAATGAGGCTAACAGTAGGGAGTAAACCTGAAAACAGATGGAATTGAAGCAGAGTGAGAGGATGGTTTTCTTTCGTGTAGGCAACTAAAATGTGCATCACATTTAATGAAGAGCTCTCAGATGCTACATGCATTTCTGAATGGAAGGTCCTTATATAAGACAAAAATCTGTCTTCTAGAGGGGTGACCTGTGAAATGCCTTCTTACCATCACGGATGGTTTCACAGATTTCTGTCAGACCAGTATGAGTTTGTGGGTATTTTACATGATGTAAAGTTTCTTTAACTTAACCTTCAAATGGAAATTTGTCCCTTCACCTCAATTTGAATTTAGAAGCTAAAAAAACCCAAGTGTTAAGCCTGGTTTGTTCCATTTGCTAAGTTCTGTGGTCTGCTCCCCCATCACACGTGTGCACACACATTTTTTCCCCCACAAAATTGTGAAATACCCAGAAAATCTATTTCTGAGGTTTTACAGGAGCAGTGCTCAAGTCATTATAAGTCACAGGAAACTCTTCATGAAGCATGGTGTGTGGAAACTAAATACCAGACATCAGGTCAAAGCTCATGCAAGCTCTTTTTATAAATGCTGACCTGGGTAGAAGTCAGTAGTCCCAGTGTGACTGAGGGTGTGCAAATTTAAAACAATTCTTCCACCCACCTTGAACCTTTCTCTGGCAGACACAGGTCATATAAGGTCTTGATTAGGCCAAGCTGCTTCCTTGTCTGATGCTGATGTGCTGCACTCACATCACTCACATCCCACTGCACATGTGTCTTAATCTCTTAATATCGTAATGCATTTTTTTTAAAAAAAGCTCTTTAGTTAAACAGGACTGCTGTGAATATTGATTAAAGCTAGTGAACCATTTTGAGGTGGTTTAAATGAAAGATAATGCAAAAATGGAAATAACTCACTGTTAAGTTTGAGCATCAGGAAGGATTTGTACTAGGACATTTGCTTTCTAACTACATTGTCTCTTTCTACCCTTCTCAGCCCCTCCATTCACAACCATCTCAGCTAATAGCAACCCCTCAAGGTATGGCCTCGAAAAGAGCATTGGTGATTTTAGCAAAAGGGGCAGAGGAAATGGAAACTGTAATCCCTACTGATGTTATGAGAAGAGCTGGGGTGAGTGCGCAGACAATGAAAAATCTCTTTGTGAGTGTGTGGTTAAGGGGAAATCTTTGCCTCAAGTTGATGTTCATTGCTAGGAGTTCAGTGTGTTAATTTGTTGTGTGAGGTGAAAATTTCCCCTCCCACCTTACCTTCTAGCAAATACTTGTGCTATACCCCTACTAAGTATGCTTGACAGCTGACATTTGTGCAAAAGGTAGACTTTCAGAATAAGAGTCTGGTGTGGACTAGAGCAAATGTTTCAAGTAAACCTTACTCTGTCAGAAAACATGGCTACTTCCATGCACAGTAACAGAAAGTACTTTTTTTCTCCGTCTGAAAAGCTCAGTACATTACAGCTCATGACATTATGTAGCTTTTCCTGACCTACTTTTAAAATTCTGTTATTAAGTAGAATTTGGATGTTGTGATTCCTTATGCTGTTTGTTACCTTGCAGCTGTAGTAGTACATCTCATTATGTATGAAAATAATATTTTAAATAAGTACACCAACTTCACTTGTGTAGAAATGACTAAACTTCTCCCATCACCTCATCACTGTACTCCCCATTTTGGCTGTCATAAGAGGAACAAGCTTGTCTGCTTTAGTGAATGTGAGCTGTGCCATGCGTATCTATGATGTTATGACCATCTAAAAGTCAAGGGAGGAAAGTAAACATGCCGTGTGTTTGAGAATGGCTTGAGCCTGCAAAGAGACTTTAGTTCATTATCTGATCTACTTAGTCTGGTTCTCCTGCATTGTATTATTTGTTTTGTTTATAGCCTGTGGGATCAGATAGTCTCTGTATGTGCTGTTTGAAAAGTTGACCTGTTAGAGGGTTTTGTCTACTTCAGGTGAATATCACTGCTTACCATGTGTGTTTGGACTTAATCATGGTTTGCGGGATTTTAAGTGTTCCCTGGTCATGACAGGTTTCAGTAGTGCTTTGCTCATTCTGTGTACTATTTAAGAATTAACATAGAAGAAAAACACCTTAAATTCTTGATTTGTCATGTTATATTTGTTCTTCTCCTAGATAAAGGTGACTATTGCAGGCCTAACAGGAAAAGAACCAGTGCAGTGCAGTCGAGATGTCTTCATTTGTCCTGATGCTAGTCTTGAAGATGCCAGAAAAGAGGTTGGTCATCACCCTGATCTAATATAATGGCCAACATAGCCTTTCTCACAGTTTCCGAGGTGAATTTGGAAAGCCTGTGCATTACCTTTAGGCATATGTTGCGTGTTGTGTTAGCTCTAGGCAGTAGTTAATTACAGAACTGCATATCCCTCCCACTGTGCTCCCTTCAGTGTTGTCCTTGTTCGTAGCATGCTCAGTTCAGACAGATCTCTTAATTCTGCACAGGTGTTTGGTTTTGCAAAGCATCAATCATAGAGCTTTATTTTTCCTATAAGTTGGCCCAGTGAAATACCATGATTTGAATCAACTCCAGACTTCTCATAAGAAGCTAAATGTTATAGTTAGACCTGTACAGTAAGGCTGGAGCAAAACCACTTTTCTTTACAATGTATTTGCTTGCTGAAGCTCTTAAATGCACTAGGCTTAAGAGTTAGTTCAGTAGCAGACTTTATCAATAATACGTTCTTCCTGGAACAGGAAACAGTATTCTGTAATTGGAACTGGTTCTCTGATCATAAAGCGTTGTTCAGTGGAAGAAAAGGTTATTTTGCTTGTCATTTGAATCAGCTGTAGTGGGCTTCAAACCGTATACTATATGTATCAGTCTCAGTTCAACAGAACAGTTTTATCTTTTGTTTGTTTAGGGGCCTTACGATGTCGTGGTCCTGCCTGGCGGTAATCTTGGAGCTCAAAACTTGTGTGAGGTAAAATTCTGGTGTTTTAAAAATTCATGGGCATCTTCATGAGTAGTGGTGGTCTGCGCTTGCTTAGTAATTCTGCAGATTCAGTTCAGCATCTGAAAGTTCTCTTCTGAATGAATAAGTGAACTAAATGTCAGTTGTCTGAAGCCGTCTCATGACTATATAGGTGGGACAACTGGGTAAATTCTTGCATTTGAATACCTAGTAAAGCAGAATAAAAATGGAAGGGTGCTCTGTATTGGGGGCAGATCTCTGTTCATACTCATATGAAGATGAAGCAGTTGCAAATGAATTTTGAATTCCCTGAAATATGTAATTGTCCAAAGCCATGGACTCTCTTCCTTTGCTCAAGAATTCTGTCTGTGGTGCAAAGCTGTTGCAGTGCTGGTATAAATACCTTTGGAAGGCAGGCAGACAAACAAGTCAATCTGTCAGATAGGATTTAGATTACACAGTTTGTAAACCCTGGAATATGAGACAAATATCCCACATAAATCTTTTAAAGAATTATAGAGACTGTCTGGAGGTATCTTATGAATACTCTTTCCTGTTTGTGAAGCTTTCAAACAACTTTCTATGTCCGTGGGTTAAGCAGCTTTTATGTGGGCCATGTACTTCCTTGCAGTTCCTTCCAATTTCCTTGCTCTTTCCTTGTGGGGCAAGTATGTATTAGTTTCAGTTTTTCTCCATCTTAATGTTCTCATTGCCCTCGGTCCTTTTTTGAGGCAGGGTGAAGAGATGTCAGTTCGTTTTCTGTGTAAAACATGTTTATGACTTTGCAAGGGAAGATATTTCAGCTGCATGTCAAATTCCAAACAATGACTTGTGATACTGTGTTTCTTCATACAGTCTGCTGCTGTGAAAGACATTTTGAAGGATCAGGAAAGCAGAAAAGGCCTGATTGCTGCTATATGTGCAGGTGGGTTATCAAGGTGTCTTGCTTTATAAAGCATTTGGATATTTTGAAGGAGCATGCAGACATTTTCCTGTCTTGGAAATTTGTGTTCCTGTAATTTAGTAGCAGGGATTTGTACTATATGTGCATCCATCAGCATCGGAACTTTTTATGAATTTAATAGCAGAGAAATCTCTAAAATAATTGTGAACACTTATCCTGCAAGTTTTGCTTGGTATCCAGTTCTTTCCAATAAGTTGCATTACTGTCTTTAAAAAGTGAAAGGTAATGTGCTAGGATTTTTTTACAAAATATATGCTTATTCTGATGATCTTTCTGCAAGGACACAGCACTGGCAGAACATCATTGCCGTAAATTTCTCTCACATAACTGTTCCTGCCCTTTAGCTTCAGAAAAAAGGCCATACATATAGAGTTACAGTGTCACCCTTCCTCATCTGAGTCATAGCAAAAGATGGACTTGGTCTGAAGAGAGGGTTGTCTGCTTACACATTCTGCACAGCTGGGTATCCAGGTCATTACTTTGTAAGGTTTGTACGTAAAAAAGCAAGATGAATAATTGCCGGTACTCCCAGCTGATCTGAGAGGCTGGCCTAGGACCCAAAGCTGAGGATGAGGAGGGTGGCAATGAGTGCATAGAGGGCCATCTAACTGAGTATGTTCGTAGAGTGGATTTTCATTTTTGTTTTCTGGTATGTTGCTGGGGCTTTTTTGGCTTTCATTCTTCAGTGAGGTGATAGGTATGTGGAGTTGTGAACATTCTTGTACTTGGCAGTGATCGTTTTCTCTTATCTGAATCTCTTACAGAACAATCCAAATTCATGGTTGCCCAATAAAAGCTTTTGCTTGTAATCAGGGTGGTTAATTTATTTAGGTATAATATTCTTAGAGCTCATTCCAGATGAGCACAAAGGAGGTTATTTCCTGGACTAAATCCAAAATGAGACAAATGCACAGAAATGAAACACAGAAAGATTAGGGAAATCTTTTGGAATTCCTATAAGGATTTCCTGTCAGATGACTTAACACTTCTTGACACAAATTCATTCAGGCTAAGAAGGAAGTATGAAAAGAAAAGAGGAAAACTGTTAAAACCAAAAACTTAACAGTTAGTCCATGGTCTGTCCAAAATACTGTTTGGCACACACTTGGGACACATAGAGAATTGCTCAAATGAAGTTCTACCTGGTAGGTCTCTAAACTCAAGGTTTAACAAGGTTGTAAAGTAATTGTAGCTAAGTAATGTTCAGATTGAAATGCAGACCTTTTGTTTCTTAGTGTCAAGCACTGGTGTCAATAATATATTTAAATAAAATGTATTATGTGGAAGTGAAATGACCATTGTCCTCCACTTGTTCCGAGGCAGCGCAGTCATGGTAGGACAGTGTGGGAGCTGTAATCGAGTGCAAGAGATTATACAGCTCGGTTCTTTCTGAGGCTTTTTGCTTCAGAGATGGGACTGGTATCAGTTTTTATAAAAAGTAGTCTGTCCACAGTGAGCTTTGGACCCTTGAGAGCCTAATGCCTGAATATATGTTCTTAGAAGTGTTAATAGCACAAGACAGTTCCTCACTTGTGCAACTTTTTGTCTTTACAGGTCCTACTGCCCTTCTGGCACATGGGATAGGGTTTGGAAGCAAAGTCACAACCCATCCTTTGGCCAAAGAAAAAATGATGAATGGAGGTACGTAATGACTTTTATAAGTTTGTCTCCAAACTCTTCTTAGATTTTTTTTTTGTTTACCTGAAACCACAATTTAAAGAAAGGAAGATGGCTTTTGTATCTTACTTTGTCTCTCTGAATTTCCTTAATGCTTTCTTGAATATAATCAAAATTCAACTGAATATGCTTAGACTGTATTTCTAAGCCTATTTCACCTATTTAATACACAGAGCTGTATTAACATTCTCATCCTTGGGGAAAATATGCTGCTACTGTCATGCTAGGAGCATTTATCTTCTCGAGGCTGAGCCATCTCTTGTCCTTTTGGTTCTTTGTCTCAGTGGTCCTAGCAGCAAACCCCAGGAGCACCTTTCATGCTCTCTTGTGAATAGTGCTTTGGTTCTGTGAGCAGCTGATGGATCCACACTTCTTTCTCCTACCTAAGGGAAGTGGTGGTGAAATGCTACGAAGAAGTCATTCTGTGAACATTAATGAGTCTGAACGTGAGCAGGAGATGGCAGGGTTTCTCCAATTTCTTCTGCATGTAATTGGCAGAAAAGAAATTTGTGAATAGCTCCACAAAAGCAGTCTGACTTCCAAAAGTAAACTCACAGGAACTGACAGGGAGAGTGAGCGCTTCTTAATGAGCTTGTAGAATCAGAGGTGCATTCTCATACTATGTGAATGGAGCTACCAGAGCTCCCTGCAGGCCCTTCCCTGAGGACTGCAGGCAGTCATGGGATGCTTGGAGGCAGGCTGGGCCCACACAGGTGGCTGAGGTGCCTTTGGCAGATAACCTCTGCTCCTCAGCAGAGCCTGTGGCGGATGAGTCTGTGCTCTGTGGCAGCTCTGGGCACTGTCCTGGAGACTGACTCTTTCTGTGATGTTCTGTTGTGTGTGTCCCCCAGCACACTACAGCTACTCTGAGAGCCGCGTGGAGAAAGACGGGAATATCCTCACCAGCCGCGGGCCTGGGACCAGCTTTGAGTTTGGATTGGCAATTGTTGAAACGCTGATGGGGAAGGAAGTGGCCGAACAGGTGAAGGCACCTCTAATACTGAAAGAGTGAAACCCTAGTGTGGGACAGGAAGTAAAACAAATTTGGATAGAGAGTCTTGTTCTCTGTACAGTAACTGTAAGCTGTACTGTTGTAAATACAGTTTAATTTTGGGTGAAATTAGGAACTGTACTTACCTTAACTGGGATACTGTAACAAACCAAAGGTCTTTATCTCTGGAAAAAGATTGTTTGCAAAAAGCTTAATCACAAAAAAGTAGATGGCATCTAATAATCTTAGTTAGCTCTTGGATGGCATTTAAAAATCACATGGAAAAATGTTTGCTGAGTAAATAAAAATGAAGCAGCCCTGCTGGTGTGTTGGTACTTTGTGTGTTTTCTCTCAACCCAGACCTATGAATCCATTTTGCCACCGTGGCTAGCCATGGACTGTTCAAAACTACATCTGTTTAGATTCTTGCACAGTGTGAGCTGAAATGAGCGCTGGAACAAGCTCCCTGGGGAGGGGGGTCATGGCCCCAGGCCTGTCATTGTTCAAGAAGCATTTAGACAACGCTTCTCCGCTATGTTTAACTTTTAGGTTGCCCTCTGTGGAGTCAGGAGTTGGCTTTGATGACCTTTGTTAGTCTCTTCCAACTCAGGATATTTTATGACATAGACTATTAAGTTGTAACTTAGAATGGGTTAAAACAATGTGTAGTTTTTTCTGTACAAATAAGGCAAGTAACTAGTTTTAATTCTAAAACAGTGTGAAACTAAATTAAAACTGTGAATATTCGTACCTTGCCAAGCACCGTAGAGTTCCTACAGGTTGAACATGATACCTTGAAATTTGTCTTCCGCATTAAATGATTGCAGATCCATTGAGCTACCTGGGCAGCTAATAATCAGCATAAAGCAGAAAGGTTGGATTTGGTAGCATACCACCAGTAGCAGTGCTTCTTTCTGCTTACTGTAAATCAGGACTTGCTACAAGCCTAGCTTAAGTGAGCATATGTCAGTTTAGAGGAGTTGGAGAGCACATCTCTGGAAGGAAGTAGTGGGGCTGTATTCCCATGGGCGTTAAGAATCTGGCACCATTTTTTGTCTTTGCTACCTCTCTTTTACCAAATAATTCTGCTGTTACTTGGCTCTGTCAACAGTCATACTTTACATAGTGGCCCCTCATTGGACTCTGAAGTTACCACAGCATCTGGAGATCTGGCTCTGCATACATCCGAAGTGCATAATCTGAACTTTAGAAAATTGCTGCATAGGAGCCTTTATGTTTGCTAATTTTAATGGGAAACAAGTTCATTCTCAACTACTGCATTTTAGTAATAAAATACATGGATACTTTTGCAAATTTAGAATTCAAAAATGTCTCTGTCTTGTTAGTATCTACTGGAAGAACTGCTTCAACTATATGCTCTGCCTCTTAATTTGTTTAGGAAATACTTTATATGTTTCTTTAGCTTTTAAATATGCCCAAGATATGCAAAAAATTGTAATCTATGTAAGATTGGACATGTTTGTGTGGTAAATCTGCACGTCTAACTGGTATTGCTGTGCAAATGTAAACCAAATGATGGAAAGATTCTTTGTCCTAGATACTGGAATAATTACTTTGTAAATAGGCATGATTCAAAATACAGGAAAAACTGCGCATTCCTGGGCTGCAGTACTGCTTTGTGGAATTACAAGGAAAATATTTCCATGCTTCTATTGTTTTTAGGCTTCCAGAAATACTTTAATATAAAACATTAAAGAAGTGGCCAGAAATTTGATTATAAATTCCTATTTTTTATTTCAAGGCTGGGATAGTTCAATTTACAGCTATTAGGTTTTCAATGTGTATATTTGGGCTTTCCTACTGCCATTAAAATGGTAATAGGGAAAACACTCAGAAAAATGAGCCTAGAGCCCATTAATATATCTGATTGATTTACAGATTCTTCAACTTCTTTCAGCAAAGGACTTGGTAAATGAAATATGGTAGTGCTGCTTGCATCCATGGACACTTGGCAGAACTCTGCGTGCAGAGCAGGCCCAGCCACACAGCCCATATGAGAAGTAGCAGAATTGAATCTGGCTCTCATGTATCCTGAGTCCGGGAACCAGTAGATTACTATTAAGGGACTAGGCAACATTACTTTTTTCTGGCCACACTTTGGGAAGCAGTGCTGACATATGCAATAGGCTTCAGAAGCAGGTTCAGACTTGCATTTTTCACAGTAAACCTGCTCTTGGATGGGGAATTGTTGTCTCTAAGAGAACTGGCAACAGATGATGCATTTATTTGTGCTGACTTTACCCATGAGCAAATCTGATGTGTTAGTCGCTTTTCCCTGGTGTTTTGTAAAGGAGTACTTTACCTTCCTTTTGGTTGTGCAGAAGGGAAGTTAATGCTTTTACTAGGAAACCAGGAATGATGCAGCTCAGGGCTCCTGTATGAGCTCAAAGAGACACAGGCTTTGCTAGTAACTTCCAAATAAATCCCTTGCAGCAAAATCAAGAGGCATTTTTTTTTTTCTCCTTCCTCTTTGGAGAACTACAGAGCACTAACAACTTTAACATAATTTAAAAAGAAAAAAAGAAAGATAAGAGTTACTGCCAGGCGCCAAGGGTGATGTTCCCCAGCCACTGCCAGTTCTGTGCTGATTGCCTGTAGCAAGGAGAACAGATGGGGCTGTCTGTCCCTGTGGCTTTTAACAAAGCAACAACTTCAGTTTGTTGTTCTTTTTCAGCATGTTGAGAAGATACTCTGGAAGGACAACCCTCCTTCCCACTAGCAAAAGCAGTTTAAGGTATTTGAATTCCATAAGCACCAAAATGTGTCAGGGTGTGTGCTGTAATCTCTGTCCTGGGTTGCTGGAGGCCTCTGCATCACCACGTGCCTACTGCTGCGCTGGTGCTATGTACATCCTGCATCACAACAGCACAGTCCCAATTCAAATTTCTTAAACTCTCAAGTGCTGGGGTGTGCCACTGGGATGCAGGAAAACTTTTCTTGAATAACTAGTCAATAGGACATGTGACAAATGAAGTCACCAAGTGCAACCTAGTATGGCTGGAGTCTCATGTTTCCTCTGGATCTTGCCTAACAGCTAGTAAATGACAATACAGGCATTGCAAGGCAATGAGTAACCTTGCAAAAGCCCACTTGCTGTTCACTTTTGTCTCCCTTGCACCTTGCCGTGCAGCAGTTGGACTCAACATGGCACAAGCTGATATGATCCTTAGTGTGAACTTCCTGGAAGCTGGTAAGTGCCCCAAGAGTCTTATGCCTAAAGACTGATCACTGTATAGCGTTGGTTGTGTGTTCCAGTTGCCTTCCAAAAGGGCACGCAGTAGTGCTGACCCTGCCCTTGTGAATAATAAACATTTTAACAAAAGTAAAATAAATATTATAGATAAGGGGAACATGTATCTGTCACCTGGGTAGGTGGTGAGCAGGAGAGCAACTATGAAAGCTCAATGTGATTAGTTACTAACATCCTCAAGCAGATTCAGGGTGGTGATAGTGGGGTAATCTGCCATGGTTTTTCATGGCAGTATATTTGCGCTTTTCTTCCTTTGTGGCTTTCACATGCTAATAATTTGGGGACAATAGTTTTAATCTTCAACAAGAAGCTGCAGCTTTTCAACATAGAAGCATCTCTGAATCACTTTGCAAGGAAATGAATAGCAGTCCTGTTTTCCGTGTTTCAGTGGCATGACACTTAAAATTTGGAATACCTAACACCTTTTCCAGAATTAACCACAGCTGGGATGAAGGTGCACCCCAATATATAAATAATATAGCAACACTCTATGAGCAATCACAGGTGTGGCTTCCATTTATGATTCAGAAAAAATAATGAGCTCTGTGGATGAAAATAGGCATTTGGGAAGGGATTATGCAAAGCCTGAATTATGATGCAGGATGGGTGGGAATAACACCACTTTCAGTTTACAAATGCTAATCACAAGCTCAGCAGCCAGAAATCTCTGCAGTGCTATTTAACAAATAATAATAATTAAACTTTGCTAGATTTTCAGCGCCAAAGAGCTATGTGAAATGCAAAATATGCTGTATGTTTTTGGTTTTAAATGAAAATAAACTACTTTGGAAGAAAGTGAACAGGAAATTAAAAGATTAAACTACTCTAAAAACAAAAGTTTACCCCAGGAACACTCAGTACACACAAAGAAAATGAATAGGTTACCTAACTACACAGAGCCTACAAGCAGATAAAATGAGGGTTTACCTCCAACTCCAGTTTCCTTCTTGACATAATCTAGAGAGTATGTATTTAGCATGCAATTATATTAAAAGTGTTTATAAGGGCCACAGTCTGTAATCATGAGTTTGAAGGGTGCGAATTCCACCGTGACTGATCTGGCCATCACCTTAACCTTGAATTCCTGACAAGACTTGGGCTGAATACCATCAGCAACTACTCCCTACTATAATAACTGCCCTTACAAAATTGGTGTATTTGTCCTGCACTAGAAGGATGCTTTCCTTTATCGTCAAACTTAACACTTCACTCAGACTATTTAAAAACTAAACTAAGGCTGCAGCAGAGCAAATACAGTCTTGGTGGGTGCTCTTCTGCAGTTTCATAATGGTAGTAATTGTGCCTATTGCAGTCTGGGATTGAATGGAAAACTCTTAGTGACAGCAGCAACAATCAGTAATTTTAAATCACTGCAGATTTAATTATGTGTTCAAGCTGCATGCTTCCAAATAGGGTTTAATTTCTGGTTTCTCTCTTACAATGCAAAAGAAGCTGATGGTCAACTACAGCTCTGTTTAGTCACTTTATCTGTTTAAGAGCAAGTTAATATGGTGAAGTTAAGGTAACGGGTTTTTCAAGTCACCTGGTACTAACACAGCCTCTTCCTTTCAGGAAAAGGTACACTGAGGCAAACATTCTGTCCTTTAGTTACAGCTGGACTCCGCTTCTCTAGGTTGATTTGCTAGTCTGAAACTCACCAAGTGAGGGGTGTTCTGCCAACACCAGAGCAGCCAAGCAGCACTCACTGAGGTCTTCTCAGTGATCCTGGGTTCACTGGGGCTGCCCTGGATCCAACCCTCTAGAGTTCACTGCAGTACAACCCCCTTTGTGTCAGCACAGCTGCTGCCTCCTTGGACCCAGGAGCCCTCACCAACATGGCTGGGTGGTTCTCAACAGGGCTGCTGAGGGCAGGGTGAGCAGTATGTATAACCTGCTTCTTGAATCAGGAGGCTGTGAGAAGCATTGCTTTTCCATAGATGCACATTTTATTTCCCTGCTTTAACACAAATTCCTTGACTCCCCAAACTTCAGTTTATCAAGTTGTAACCTTTGAAGTGTGATTATTCCAGGCAAATCTAGCTGGCAAGGGTCTTTGTCCTCAGAGGCAAAGCTGTCAGGCCTTGCCCAAACTCTGAATATTCAAACGTGATCAGACTGTTGTAAAAGCATGCTGTGTCCTGACAAGTCTTATCATGTGCCAGGGGACAAGCAGAGAAATGTCTTCTGGCCAGAACTTGCAAAGCTTCCCCCACAGCTCTACAGCCTTAATTATTCACTTGGAAAACAAAATACAATTTTTGGGTCATGCAAACTTTGTTCCCCAATGCACAAGAATCTGGTGTCTTAAGAATATCTGAGCAAGACTTCTACCTGCCTTTGTCAGTGACCCCCTTAGTATCACGCAGAGAGAACGACTGAATTGTGGACCAAGTCCTCAATGAGACCTTATTATTATGGATTTTTAAAGACTAAATGGCCAAGTTACTTAAACAGTATCAGAATTGCCTATAAGTTACTTTCCTTTTACACAAGAGGTATGTGAGCACTGCAACCTGTTTGAATGTCCTGCTCATATCCAAGCAGTTAAGTTACTATGTTCAATTCAGGTTCAGTCTGTTTTACTTCAGTTGCACTAAAAGTAGTTTCTCGCTTAACTTCTGAAATGAGCCTTAACATCATGCTGTAATTCAGCTGACACACAGCACATGGTAAGAAAGCATCACTACAGTAAGATTATTTTTTTTTAATACTCAGGACTGAGTAGAGAATATCAACTCAGGAAAGGAGCACGCAATTCTTTTTTCTAGGAGAAAAACTAATGGAGGTTAGGTTAAAAGTCTTCAACATTTTAGGAATTTCAGAAAAGGTTATGTAAGACCCTTCAAAAGCACAAGTTTTATAATGGTTTTAAGCTTTTCAGCACTATAAATATGAAAACAGCTTGTACTTAGAAGCGTATCAAGTAAAAAATCTGCTGCTGCTACATTAGCAGTTTTTTGGTGAAGCTCTACTGCTAACAGAAGTGAAAATATGTGCTAGCATGCAGGGCTGGAGAAACTCTAACAAATACCCCATTTTATACCAGGTGTTTTGGCTAAAACGGGTGGGTTCAAGTACCAGGAATGGAGTGGGAGCCAGAGGCAAAAGCTAGGAGAGATTTACAGAGCAGTTGCCTGGGTTTAGACTGAGTTCTACTGGAATGACAACTACTGAGTCTGTGCTGACTCTCACAGTCTACAACAAAATAAGTGCAGCCGAGCCGTGTTGATCTTTTTGCTGGAGCAGTGATGGTGTAACTGAGGAAGTACGTTACTTCACAGCCCTAGGGTTAAAACTTCTCATATTTAAGGGGAAGGTTACAAGTACAAATTTTACTTTTTCCACCTTAGAAAAATCTGGGGGCTGGATGGAAAGCAGAACTTCCAGCAGGCTGAGTATTCTAATCGACGGCCTTGCACATGAATAAGGTAGTTTGTTTATGTTTTGAAGGCCAATCTGCATGTTTCAGCAGTGCTGCAGCACCACAGTTAAGTGTTTAAGCACCTTCATAAATGAAGCTTAGCAATTTCCCCAGCTATAAAAGCTAAGTGATTAACCATTACTGAAAAACTGCATCTGACATTTTTGCCATCCAGTATAATTCCAAGGAGGGTAACTTGCTTTATACTGAAATAAGCCCACTGACAGAAATGTTCCGACTGCCAGATCAAGGCAAGTATTTACCTACATACACAGCTTGAAGATCAAAGTTGTGTGATGCTTTTTATCTTCAGTAACCTTATCCATGGCTTGCATACTACAGTGAAAAACGCTTGCTTTGTGGCAAGTATTCACAATTTCTTTCCCCTTCTAGCCACGCTATCTATACTCAAAGTTTTTTCATCCTCAGAATATAAGTAGTTCATCTTCAGTGACCCTTAATGTACAATTTAGTTATTTTTTTACCAGGTGAGAAACTGAAGACAGGAACACTCCTTGCCTCTCTTTTCTGTATGATGGTGGCTAACATGCTATGGGTGACTCTAGAAAAAAAACAAAGTCATTCATGTTAGGCCAGATAACTTAATCTCACAGAATGTTTTATTGCCAGCACAAAACTATAGACAACATGCTACCGGGTAGTAACAAGGCATTAAAATTAACAGTGTGCGATGTGAGTTACTGAAAACTTCTGCAGAGATCTTAATCCTAATTAAATGCAAGGTGAATTCAACATTTGTTGTATATTTAACATTATTGACTTTGAACTTTGCAGTAAATGCAGAACTCTAATGCACAATTGCATACACTATTCAATAAAGCAAAATCCAACATGTATCATAAATATTTTATAACTTTATTAAACTCAAGACATGACAATATTCAAAATACAAAGTGAATTATTTTTTATTCAATACTGTACATGATGCAGAAATATCAGTGCATTTCTATAGCATGTATTTCACCTTCATTTAGTTTGTACTAAAACAAATAAAAAGTAAGCTTTAAAATAGCTCAAACATCTCATTCAGCAGTTTAAACTGTAAACAGCTTGTTTACTTCTGTTAGGAGGAACACATTCATCTTCTGTACCCCCATTAATGAGCACCCTTTCTCTTGTGCTTTTCTGTAAGAGGATAAATGTAACCAAAATAAGCATGAGAAACCGCTAATGTGGCACCTCAGTGAACTTCAGCAGATGGCTGAGGCACAGTGAAGAAAAATTAAACAGCAAGAAGCAGCATCCAAGCAGCAAGAGACTGTCCATAAATGGAATAATTTTTTTTCCTCATACCCTCCTCCTCCTCCCCTAAAATACTGAACAGAAACCAAAACACAAGACCAGCTTGTGCTGTGTTTCTGTATTTAATACAGTCAGAATTTCAGACTCTAGGTGAGCACAAAGTTGTTACCGCCTACCTGAGAGCAACCGTGGGGCTGCTCAGGACACTCTCACACGTATCTAGGATCCAGCAGGAAAAGAGCAGCAGCAGAGGTTTAGTAATAGCTGGTCCAAGTCTCTTCTAGGAAAAACTGCAAAACTGAGCCAAGTGTGTCTATCAAGTGAATCCACAAAACCAACTCACTTTAAAAGTCTATTAGCATCAAATTAATTTGTAAAATAGATTAAACTTTCAAAATGTGCTTCCAATATGCCTGCAAAGTCTTGAAGTGGGTATCAAATCTTGCAGTTACCTTCTTATCAGGCCGACATAGCCTGGTCAAAGAGTCTGTTCTCAGTACAGTTACTGTGTAAAAGAAATTTTGGAAAATACTCAATACAAGTACTCAATACAAAAACTGTACTGCATTACTTGGTCTGTTGTCTGCTTTGTAAGTGACTCATCAGCAAAGCTTGATTTTAATTTTTTTTTTTTTTTTGGATAATGTGACTACCAAATACGTTCATCTAGGTAGCATACAACTGGCCCGCTGTGACTACTATCCCTCCGTGTGTTTTTTTGTATGGGAACTTTGTAGGTTTTCAGCTTACATACCTAGACAAACAAAAAGAGTCTTAAGAAACGTATCCAATATATGCAGCATAAGAGGACTTTACCATCCACTTTCTAGTTCTCAGAGGTCAAACTGCTCCTACTTCATTATCTGAGAACCATAAGAACTTTGTAACATGATAAAGTTCAGCTCCATCCTGAACAACTGAGGTGGGACTGACTGTGCTCCCAGAAACTACGGGGAAACCACATAAGACAGGTGTTTTCGCTTCAGGTGACCACCTATGTCCATTCTGGGTTTTGAGTCCAGTTTTATCGGAGCTGAGGTGGCTGTGCAATCACCAGACCAGGACTGAACCTCGGTGTTAGAGCTCCTTTCTTCTGCTTCTCTGAAGAATTTCTCATACTTGTCCAAATATGGAGGCCTCTCAGGTAGCAGATAGTAATGTGTTGAACTGGCCTTCTTACCATTTTCAATAATTGGAAGAATGCAAGGGACCCTGTTTGAAGATCCTTCACTATTTTGTCTTTGTAGAGCTTTGCTGCTGACATACTTAGGATCAGGTGCAAAACTCTGGGTGGGGGGCATAACCCCATTGAGGTATGATGGGAGGCTTTTGGGACTTGGGGTACGGGAATTGCTGCGTGACAGAGGTTCTCTTGGGGGTACTTTTGGAGGCCTGTCTTCATCGCTGTACGCACTAGAAGCAACTTCTGCTGACCACCTTCTGTAGTCTGGTTTGAGTGCCCTTGGAGGTATGGGAACCCGTGGTGGAATCTCTGGTTTATCTTCATCAGAGGTTGGAGAAGACCTGTTTAAGTGTCCAGATAGTCTTACTATTGGTTTATTAAGAGATCCAGCTGGCCCAGAATGGGACCTTCGCAAGCGTCGATGCAGCTGCTGTGGAGGAGGGTAAATACTGGATACGTATACATTTAGGCTTTGTGTAGGGTTGGAATCTTCTGGTTTTGGTCCTGTTGGAGTATCAAAGTATGCATAGTTGATTTGTCCACAGCCCCTAAAGCTCCGCCGACTTGGAGCACTGGCTTTAAAAGGAAGTTCATAATCTTCTAACAAAAAGTCAGTATCTGAGCTAGTCAGGAATTCCACTTCTTTGTCAACCTCATCTGAAGCAAGGTCTTCAGAAATAGGCAGAGGGGGTAGTGGCCTGGAGCTACGATCATTGGAAGATGCAGACAGAAATTGAATTGGTCCATTTTTTGTTGCCATGTTAGGAGGTGTTTCTTCAGAAACACAGCTCGTGGTTAATGACAGTTTACTGAAGCCAGGAACGAGATGGTCTTCGTATCTTGAAATTGTCTGTTCATTTTTGGGACTTACAGGAAGGGGACTGGATTTCTGAGATGGCACTTGGATGCAACTTTCAGCAATGTGGTCATTCATGGAAGCCTGGCTGGAAGATTGCCCTAAAAAGGTGAAAAATTCTTAGGGACACTTTTCTAAGTAACACTCTAGCACATGACTTTACCACTGCACATTTAATTCCTTCTAATGCAACAGTAAGTGGTGTCTATTTAATAACTACAGTAGTGAAATGTAGGTATTACAGGTCTCTTTGGGTCATGAATTTATGCGTTTAGTTAAGATAGCAGCAGATTATTTATTGTTTCAGGCCAGTGCTCCAGTTAAATGAGGTAGTTCAAGAGACCCCCATGCATAAGCAAGAGAGAGCTATAGTTACAAAGATCCCAGCATAGGACTACAACAGAACAAGTGCTATTTTAGTAAATGATTTTTCTGTCAAAAGTGAAATGGCAACTCGGAGGCATCATAAGTACAAGGAAAAGGTGTGTCAGAGTGGTTTTGTTTGTTTGAACTTCATCATGTTATTTAAAGGTGGGTTTTTTGGTTGGACTTGAATAGGAGCGTTTTCTTGAAATGCTCCATTCTGGCACCGGGGGGCGCCCGGGGCAGCCAGGGACGGGTCTGTGTCGGGCCGGGAGAGGTTTCCAGACAAATCCACCGCACTTCTAAACACTCGTGTGTCAGTCTTTTATACTCACCAATGGATGGCAAATGCTGCTCTGTTGATGGACATAAATTATATGCCACTGCTATAGGCTCCACATTAAAGAAAGTACTAAAAAAAAAAAAAAAAAAAAAGCCTTCTCTGTAAACAAACCATAGGTCTGTTACCAAATACAAGTATTCATAACACTCATTTCATATACTTGAAGATAAAACAGATAAAATTTTAGCCTCACTCACTTTTCAAATCCACTGTGGCTACCCCAGCAGGATTTCAGACTCCCCATGCCTTGACTAGTGTGAAGAAATCCGGTTTTTAATGGGACTCTCATCTCCTGAGCAGCAACTCCTGCAGTTGACATTGTGCAGTGTTCTCTGGTGATGTCTCACGACCTTAGATATTCAGTACTTGACAGGTTTCCTGCGGTTTTCATTCCCTTCAACAGAGAAAACAAATATCAGAAATGCAAACCTGATGATTTCATGTCCCATCTGAAATTTCAGTATTCAAGTAATTAAATAGCTCGGTAGAAAGGTCTTCTGTCCTAATACTTGCCAATAGAAAAACCTGACCAATCTTCTTGCTTTGAGTCTGTTTGCAAAATTAAAGTACAATTCTCTTAGAGAATTAAACTCTACAGAAAAAAACTCATGTTCAGTAAAGCTATTGATACACTGCAACTGTCCATCAACGCTTCAGTTCTTGTAAATAAACTACTAGTTATTCATACAAAAATGGTTTTTAGAAAGTTTTCTAGAACAATCTATTTTAAACTTTCTAGTTGCTATCTATTTTTAGTTTTATCTTTTTGCTAAAGAGTTTATAGTTTCCAGTGTAGCCAACATGTAACAGCTTAGTCTGTTGTTAAGTATTACCTTCCATAGCCTTTGCTCCAATAAACAGAATTACTGAATGCTTGAACTGGAATTCTAAAACTTCTTTTATATAAAGCAGTAAGCACTAAGACACTTTAAAACAGCCTCAAGTCTTTTAGCTATTTCAAACAAATTGGAAATCTAGTGATTTGAAATAATCTCAGCTGAAACCATACTGCTGCATTCAGATCAATTTGGAATGTGTGAATAATGCTTTATCTGGCCCATTTACAACAGAAGAAATGTGTTGGCAGTTACTATATATTGAGTAAGTAAGCAGAGTCTAAGGAATAAGTTGACTCACAGGGCTTTGCTTAGGAAATTCAGATAGGATTATTGGGGAAGGGAAGGGGCAGTGTAAAATTAGTCAGCACCACGAAGGCAGGAAAAATTAAATCCAAAACTATAAGCCAAGACGTTCTCTGGGTCTGTGCTTCCTCTACACAAATAGCCTGATTTCAGCAAGTGCAATATGGTGCTATATGGCTGTTTAAAAAACACACACACACACAAAAACCCTACCAAACCAAACCTCATCGAAACCAGTTTAATTTGTATCTCCCTTGAAAATCAATAATATGACCATATAATACTAATGTGAACTTCTCCACACCCCTCCCCCAAAAGAATTCCACCTAAAGAAGTCAACCAACACCTGAGGGCAAGCTCCATCAGTGATACCTGCATATCAGCATACCTGTCAAGAAAATCCCTTCGTAGTATGATATACTGCAGAGGATACCGAAACAGCTAACTGCTTATGCTCATGGTAAATCTGTTCTAAACCGGGCTTTCTACGCAGATGTATAACCTTCCTTTTCCTTTAGGAGGAAAGATCCATCATACCTACTTGCAGCACAAGGGATGGGCAGACTTATAAACAGGACTATAATCAGGTGCCCTGGGATTAGTTTGCAGTCCAGCACCACTATTTGCCATTTATAAACAACTGTTTGAGAAAGACCAACTCTGCTGTGCTTTTCTGAATTTGAATTGGGTCCAGGACTGATCATCTTAAGAAAAGAGTATATGCAAAATAGCTTCTGACTGTATGTATGTTTATGATGTGCG
Source organism: Myiotriccus ornatus (assembly GCA_036023395.1). Taxonomy (NCBI): domain Eukaryota; kingdom Metazoa; phylum Chordata; class Aves; order Passeriformes; family Tyrannidae; genus Myiotriccus; species Myiotriccus ornatus. The sequence continues at coordinate 3,336,779 of JAYRBT010000056.1, read as the reverse complement.
AGACCTAATCACATTCTCTTTAAGAGTCCGATGGTTTCCTTGATCATGACTTTCAGTGATCACCACTGTGTCAACAGAAGTGGGATTTTTTAATTCACTGCCAGATACCTCGTATATTTTAGTCAGGCATTTCAGAACAACTCTGACAGGAAGTTTTCATAAAAGTGAACAGGGGACGAACAGCTCTATCTGCTGTAGCACAGTCCTCCTGATTTTAGTGAAGACCACGTTCTTCCTTCAGAAAACCTCCTTAAAAAGCTAGTTTAACGCTGGAAATTTTTGCATAACGCAGTTAAGTTGGACCCTTCCCAGTAATAAGAATTGCAGATTTTCATCACAAAACTAAATATAAACATACAGCCCCAGGAAGCAATAACATAGTTCTGTAAGTACAAGCAGAACCATTGTTTATGGGGGAGCAGAACACTAGAGGTATCCATTTGTCAAAATGACTTAAGCAGCACAGTACACATATAGCATCAATTCTAAAATTACTTCTTAACATGTTAATGTAATTTGCAAATAAAACATCCATCTTATCAGCTCACACTGTATTGAGCAATGATTTTTTATGCCTCAGATTCTATCCCATAGCAACAAATCTGCCAAAGAAATGTAGGAGAATGAATTAGTGAACTTAAGGTTAATGCCTACTGTCCATTCCAGTATTTCTGAAGTCAAATGCAAGTTTACAAGTAAAAAAAAAAAAAAAATAACTGGTACAAAACACTGATCAGTCAGCAAATGATAGTATTCCACTTCAGCGCATGTGCAAGACCCGACAAGACCATGAGCAAGACACTGATTAAAATATAAAAAATCAGACAGGGGGAACAACTGCTGTAGTTTGAGAACACGTGTAATGTGCTGTGTTAACATACAACCCTTCCAGGGCTTGTTAAGAAGCCCAACCTCCACCAGCTCCCACACCAAAACCACTGCAGATAATTACTGTGTCAGCTTCCCAAATGCTGTCTGAATCTCAGCTCTCAAGACTGATAGTTGCACAATCACCTCTCTGATATCCCACTGGAATGCTAATGTTAACATCTAAAATGACATATATTTACATACTCGAGGAAAAGCTAATTTTCACTTGTTTCAGTCAGTCTTTATTTTTCAAAAATATAGACAATTTTTGCAGCCATAAAACTTGCTTCATTCTAAAAATAACCTCTTTGCGAATTCACAGAAGGTGATTTGCCTTGACATTTCAGAGTTATGAAACTATCCTGAGTGCCTTAAGCTAGGGACTATCGAGAGAGGTAGTGTTCTTTCACTAAACCAACTAGTTACTTTTTCAGTGGAGTCTAAGAGAGTAGGTGCTAATATTTTAAAACATGCATAAGCTTGTTTGAAGACATAATATCTTAAGAGGGAGACATGAGAACATGTAATTGAGGCGTACAAACTCTGTATTTTAGACACCACACTCTTACTAAAGCCAAGTAGTACGCATTATATTCTAGTCATTGGCTTTAAAAACCAGTAAAATTTACAAAAGTCAGTCATGATGATATAAACATCAACAGTTCTCAGTGCAACTGCTGTCCCAATCCTGCCTCCTTAAAAATTTAAAGATCTAAACTTAACCATAAATAACATCAATTTGTATTTGCCAAAGGAAATGGACACTATGCAGTAATGAAGTCTTCCTGATCTCACACTCATGTGCTGCTCATTTGCACAGAATGGGTTTCTAGTTACTCTGCTTGTCTGGCCTAGTTATGCATCGATTATGGCACTTAGGAAAGTTGAAGCACTTTTGAAGAAATGGAGTTCACACTAAAACTATAACTAGTAATTTCTACAAGGCAGATACAAGCCAAGGCAATTCAAAGATTTGCTGATGCATTAGGAAGGTACCAACACCATTCACTGTAAGGCAACAGCGCAAAGGAGACACTTTTTAGTTGTTTCGGTCTGTTTGCATTAACAAATATGAATTATATTAAGTATTGGAGATTAATTTTTTTTTTTTTTACAAGGCCAAATATACTTTCAAACTTGAACTGGTGAGGGATGAATAACAGGATGGCTATGTGTAAGCTGAAAATGGCCAAATGTATCCATAAACAGTAGGATATCTACTTAGGGATACCTACAACGTACATGGGAATATGTGGAAAAATTTTTGTGTTAAGTTACAGAAAACACTCCAAATATGCAGTTTTCATATGGATACATATCAATAAACACTTGCGTTATAACAACAGTAATCCTCTACTTAGAAACTGAGAAGCATTTGCCTATATTTTAGCTCAACATCTATCACTGATCACACACAGATTCTTGTTACTCTGTTCCCTGCTCTCCTAGTCTCAATGCAACCAAATATTTGAGGCAAGTCAAGTTCACAAGGAAGAAAACCTTCCCAGTATGCACAGTAGACCAAAGCACACTCTAAAACGTTTCACTAAATGGGGATGGAATACAGCAATTTGCTGTGCAGATTTCTGAATGCCTGTACAAATTTTGGACAGATTTTATAAAGGCAACACTCTTGAAGAGAAGCTGAGATACATCTTGTAAGAAACAGGAAAGAAAAAAAAAAGTAAGACCTGCTTACCCCTTTTGGGAGGGGAAGAAATGTGTCTACCTTCACTCCACAACCTATTTTTGCTCACCTTGCCACCACATTATCTTTAACAAATCTCAGAAGCAATTCACAGGAGGAGGGGCACATTTTTGCACTACAAGTCATCCATTCCAGCTAGCTGTTCCTTATTTGACAAGGTGATGTAATTTCCTTTTTCTCCTTTGACTTTCTATTTAAGTAAGTAAGTACCTGAGACAGAGCTACTCCTTTTAATATTTAAGCATTTTAGACTTCCAATTGGACTTTAAAAGCTTAAGAGATGTTAATATACTTTCTGGAACTCCATATGCTTAAAAAAAAAAAAAAAAACCCAAAAAAAATCCACACCTAAAACTTTCTGGTTCTCTAGTTCTCATATCATCCATCCCTTAAGTACTTCTGTCTGTGCAACTAGATGAATGCTGAGTAACTCACACCTAGCAGAAACAGCCTCATGAGGAGATTAGTTTAAATCTACTAATTTAATAAATAATTAGATCTTATTTACTATGCATCGAACCTCCACAGTGCAGTTCAGTATTCCTGAGTCACAGGCCAAATCATGCTCAGATACGGGCCTAAGAAGATTTTTCCATTTACAGGAATTATATTCTTTATAGTTATTATATAAATTATGTTCTTAACTTCCAGATACTTTTCTACGCATTCTGCCAGTCAGAAATAGACCATTCTGTTGCACAGAATTTAAGGCTATGATCACTTAGTAATTGCTCAAATCACAGTTGACTGCAAATAAAACTAATTCTATGGATATACTCCAGGCAAACCGACTGAACAGCAGACAAAAGATGTATTTAGATTGTAACAGTCAGCTAGTTTGAAATACATTCAAAGAACCACAGTTCATCAAGGAGTTTAAGTTTACTTAAAATTTGGGCTACCATTTCACAGTCCTGCATAGCAAATGGGAGGAACCTGTAAATCGCCAGTAGAAAACTAATAATTAAATAGCAAGACAATTGCCTTGCCTCTGTTTGTCAGATTTCAGATGCATGCGTAAGGTACGGTACTTCATCCTTCTGAAAATTTTAATGTGAATACAGACAGCTTACATTCAGGAAATAAAAATTCCTTTATAAGTGACTCAGAGTCATAACCATAGTGTTAGACACAGTGTGATAACTTTTAATTCTGTTTTCCACTGCAGAGAAGTGCAACTGTTTTCCTCTGAAATAATTCCTATACTGCAGAGGATAACAAAGGGCTTCACCAAGGACATATTCCCCCCCCCCAAGACAGGTTTCTATTAAAAAAAAAAAAAAAAAATTAGAAAATTATCCCATATAGGTAAAGAAAACTAGGTTTGCGCTTAAAGTAATAAAGGTAAATTGAGCAGTTTAACTAGATTATAAAAGCAATTCACAAGTGCATTTCAGCTCTCATTCCAGTATAACAAAGACTCAAGTATTCCCAAAATGACCACACACCTTACCCCCAGAGCCTTTTCTATCCAGTTTATTAATATATAGAGGGACTGTTATCTTTAGATCAAGCATAATAACCTTTTTGCTTATTACTTCAGTATACTGCACAAGGCCCTTAGTCTGTGCACTAGTGACAGGAGACCACTGAAGTCTCCAGAGCCCCAAGGCCTGCTCGCTCTGCGTGTCACAGGCTCGAGAGATGCACTGTCAGTACTGGAAGGATACAGCGATGTCTCCAGATTTAATCACCAGACTGGCTATTTTAGAAAATCGAGGATAACTGTGTAATGGGGTAGTAAGTCACAAAGAAATGTTTATTCTAAATTAAGCCATCCTAAATTAGAGTGCGAAGCACAGAGTACGAGCCCACAATGCGGTCCCCTGTTACTCCCAGGAGCGAGACGAGCACTGATACTGTTTCGAGTCAGGAAGAAAATGCGTGGCACGCCATGCTGATTTCCAAGAATGCGGTTACGGGCATCGCTGACCCCGAGCGGGTCCCATCGCCCCTCGAGGGATTCCTGCCGCGGTAGCGCTCCCGATCCCACCGCGGCGACCACGGCGGCGGCCGCACACGAGACTCCCCGGTAGACCCCCGCGGGTGAACGACGCCGCGGCGGGTCCGGCCCCGGTGGGCCCCCCCCCACCCCGCCCCGGCAGCACAAGGGCACCAAAAGCGCTCCCACTCCTCCCGCGCGCCACCCGCGCCGGGGCCGCCGCCACCCCTCGGGCTCGCTGGCGTGGGCTGCGCCGCGCCTCCGTGCCCGAGGCCCGGGCAACTCCGGCGCCGCGACCCGCCCGACCCGCGCGTGCCGCTGGTGGCCGCGCCCGGCGCGTAAGGGACGGGGCGACCCCGAGCCGCGGCCGAAGGGCCCCGGGGCGCGAGCACGGGCCGGGGGGCGCCGCCGCCATGTGACCGCGGGGCGCGGGCGGTGCCGCCGGGGCCGTCACTCACCCCGACAGTGTCGCGCAGCTCCGCGCGGCCGCCAGCGCCACACGCATGCGCCGCGACTGCGCCCGGTCACTGCCGCGGCGCGCGCCGGCTGCAGCCCTTATGGGGGGGGGCGGAGCCACCAGTGACCTCGCCCCGCGCACGTCCCTTTTGTCAGGAAAAGCCTTAAAGGGGCCGCGGCCGCTCGGCGCGATGGTGGTGGTGTGTTGTCCCACTGGGAGCGGGGGCTGTAGCGGTCCCCGGCGGCAGGGGTCCCCGGCCTTGGCCCTGGCAGCGCTGCTCTGGTCGCCTCCGGGCTCCGCGAGAGCAATGTTCGTCACGGGCTCCGCGTGGGGCTGGAGAACCGCTGGGGACCGCGGCGAGCCCAGAAGCTCGCGCTCGGTCCCTCGGGGTGGCAGCGCCCGCCCAGCAGAGGCTGCTGGGCGCTGTCCCTGCGGCGGCTGTTCCACCGAGCAAACGGAGTCCTTCCTGCGCTGGCCGTCTGCTTGGCTTTCCCTGGGCGATATTTCAGGGGAACTGCCCGCTGCCCGCCGCCTCCGTGTGTCACTGGGTCCCCGTGTCCTGGGGGATAGCGGCAGTTACTTGGTTCCGTTGTGATCCTGGCCTGTCCGGATCCCGTTCCCAGCGCAGATGTCAGGGCAGCTCACCCCCGCTCATCGGCTGCCCTGCGGGAAGCCCTGCGAGCGTCGCGAGCCGTTCCGCGGGAAATGGTCCCGCGCGGGCAGCAGGGAGCGCTCGCTGGCCCGGCCCGGCCCGCACGGGCGGTCGCGGAGCGCGGGACCCGGACTGTGATGGAGCTGCGGCCGATGCTCCGCAGCTTCTCGTCATCGGTGCTGCAGCGCTTTCTCAGGTAACCGCGGCTCCGTCCGGGCGCTGAGGCGGGGCCAGGCCTTGCCCACGCGTGTGATGACCGAGTATTTTGCAGTCACTATCCCCCTGGGAGTCACTGTCCTTTAATATCCCCGGAAGGAGAGAAAACACCAAAGCTTTCACTGTTGTAGGAATTGCTACTGTGAACATCAGTTTTCCTGAAACGGACGTATTTGTGCTGAAATAAGTCCACCTTCACGTGTAATGGTTTATTTGGCATCTTGAATAGTTGTAGGTGGGCTGTCACAGATTTGATGGAGTATTTTGTGTCTAGTCTTAGCATTCGTCATGGTAAACCGTACTTAGAACAATATGATTCTCAGTGAAGCTGCTGTTTAAAGACTGTTTTGTGAGCATTTACAGGTGATACTGTTCATTACAGCATAAACAATACAAGCTTGGATCAGTTTTGCTATATGACACACTCATTTCTTTGTTGGACAAAGAAATACCAATATAGGACTCTTAAAGCTCCCAGTACTGAGAGTTGCTAACAATAGGATTAACAAAATGCGTCCGCTATCTGTATTCTTTGAACTGGAATAGTTATTGATATCTTAAGACATAAAAATGCTTGATTTCACTGCATGATGTGGTTGTGTGTTTGCAGTTGACTTCTTCTGTTTTCTCTTTTAGGGTTTCTGTTGACCTCTGGGGAAAGCCCCCCATCTGCTCTTGTTCTTAGGGACAGTGAGATTTCTTACTGCATATTTCTATTAGAACTGTTGTAGCTCTGTAAAAATAAAGGTGATGTGAGAAGAAAGGGCAGAACTATAAACCAGGAGAGATTTTGGATGTGAGAAATGATGAAGAGGTCCTCTAAAGTTGACTGACCCTGTTATGCAGATGAGATAAAGTGAAAAGAATGTAAGGGGAGGTGGAAGCCATCAAAAGGAAGGAGGAGAGAAGACAGGTGCAGGTTTGTGGTTTCGATGAATTGGGTCCCACTGTTAACTAATGGTGAGACTTCACTGTGTTTTTATTCTGGGCACATGCTGGTGCTGGTGGCTTGCACTGAATTGTACGTGCTCAAAGACTTCTTCCAAGTACTTTGCTGTACTTCTGTTATCTGGACTTGAAGACTTAATTGTTTCTGTGGATAAGCTGTGCATGCTTATCTTAAGTTTAAATTGTTCTGTTTGTATATATGTGTTTAGGAGAAAGTAGTCCTTTTTCTTTTTTTTTTTTTTAATTCAAAATTATTATTTTTTTAATACATATGCACTGATAGTGCAAATAGCCCTAGATGTTATAATGAATGGATATAAAGGACAAGGTTCTCTTAAAAATGTGTTTCACAGAGTGTTGACTTCACTTAAGTAGGACAAAAACTCCTGCAGTGCCTCCATGGTAGAACATGAGGAATAATAGATGTTTGGCTTTTTTACTTATTTATGTCTGAGAATTTTTGATCCAGGAAGAGGTCTTTCTGGCATTCCCTGCAGATGTTACCCAATGATCCCTGTACTTCTATCAGCAGTCCAGGTTTTATTCCATTAAATAATTTAGGAGTTAGTTCATGTGCATGTAATGGTATGGAATTTTTCTCTCTTACTGTTAAATAGCTTTACCTATGGCCTTTTTCCACTGAAATCCCACTGCCTTAAGTTTCTCATTGTTCTAGTGATAACAATGTTTGGTAATGGTGTCACAATAGTTTCTGTTCTGAGTTGAGGACAGAAGAAATTGAATTCTGCACCAGCAGTTACATTCCTGTTTCTCACCTTTCTTTGCATCCACCTCACAATTCTGTAGGCACGTGCAAACCACTTTTTTTGCAATTTGCTAAGTCTCCCAAAGACTAACTTCTAAGTAATCCTGGACACTCTGATTGATTAATAGTAGTTAGTAACAAGTTTGCTAAAAAAAGGCAGCTCAGGTAGTATTTAAAGATGCTTTAAACCTCTATTGTACCCAGTTCTGGAGATGGATAGCAGACTGGTATGTATTTAATAAATGAAATGTCTGAATTCTGTGAAAAAAAGAATAGCATGGGCTTTCATTCATGATACTACCTTTCATTCAAGGATTCTCTTTGCAGAGGAGAATCCTAGAGATACTGGATGTCCTTTGATTAAAGTTGTTCTATTTCTAGCTTGCTTTGCAGCCTATACCTTCTCATTGATCTCAGTCCCCTTGATGTTTCCTGTTTTCAACACTTAAAATTTTCAGTTGCTACTTCTGTTTGTTTTGAGAGAAGAAAAGCATACATGTAAGCAGAAGCTGGAGAAGAAAAAGGCAAAGTCTCTTTAGGAAGATAGAAAATTACAAAAGTAAAATTTCATGCTGAAAGACTAAATGGAAAACAATAGATATTTATTTTTAATATAAAATGTCAGCTAGAGCTCCTGTACAGTCATTCTTTAGATTGTTGTGATTTTTTTTTTTTTTTGTAAGCCCACTTCCATAAACTTTGTTTTACTGTAGGTGCTGCTGTATTATTGCTTAATTGTACTTAGTTCTGGTAGATGCTTGTGAGCAGGACGTTGGGTTTTTTTTTTTCCCCTGCTTTCTGGTAAGCACATAAGGGGCCTCAATCCCAGCTCAGGTAGTGTGAGTATGACTGCCAGAGTGGCTCCTGGATGGTCAGACAGGGAAGTGTCCTTAACATACTCTACAGATAAAACATTTTATCGAAAGAACAGGCTATAGCATTTTACCTTTAATAGCTAAAAGTGATGGAACAAGCCATAGCAAAAGGCACAAAAAAACCAAGGAGCTGACTGCTACCATTCTTTCCAATCCTGGTAAAGCCTACCATCCAGTTATGACTGGAAAAGACTGATTGACTTCTAAGCTTACCAATACAAATACTTCAGCAATGCTGCAGACCCTAACACTGCACATGGGTAGATTCCATGAAATTCCCCCAAACTCTCATTATGCACAACACTACCTTTGTGTGAGATACCGTGCCTAAAGGGCATAAAAACACAGCTGAGCCAGTCAGCTGACAGCAAGCCCTCTGGCTCTCTAAAGAAAGGAGATGGGATGCAACAGGGTAGACTGGGATTTGAGTCAGCTCCTCTGCTGATGTGCCCAGCATCCTGTTCCAGTGGAACACTTCTCGACACTGCTCTAAAAGCATACTAATCTAACGGACTAAGTGAGCTCTGGGTATTTCACCACTAAAGCCAGATTCCTGATGACCAGTTTACATGCACAGTTCACATGCCTGAGAGCAAGAATGAACTCAGTTTGGGAGGACTGCATAACAATGTCTCTACAGCAACAGGATGGATGTAACATTTCTGCAAGGCATTCAAATATTACAGAATGGATGGTAAAAAAAACAGATGTGGCTGTGGCCATTTCTGGAAAACAAAAGTGTGAACAACCAGCTATTTTTAATTTATCGAGTTCCATTCCAGTCTAAGCTGCTACAGACTCTGTGTCGATATTTGTGTCCTTTTTTGATCTCTTCCCTCACTCGGCTTATGCTTATGTGCTGTAAAAGTCTGAGCACATGATTACCCCATCCAGGCAACATGCCTTTGAAATGGCTTTTTAATCTAGACTCTCCACTCCCTGACAGACTGAATTTTGCGCTATGTCTGTATTCTCTGTCTAGACACTTGAATATGCTAACCTCTAATTTAGCCCTCCTTTACTGACCCATGAGTTTCCTCCCTGCTGTGGGTCTTCTGGCTAAACTGGAAATGCAACACACTCATTCTGCCCTACACCTGGCTGGTGCAACTGCATTCATACAAATCTGACCAGTGGAGTATGTATATGTTCCTCATTCACAGAAATGAGGAATCCTTACACTGTAAAAGTTTTGTAGCACTCTCCTAACCCTAGTCCCTTCTTTGCAGTCTCCAAACTAAAAAAAAAACATAGTCCTTTCCTGAAAGGGATATATCTGCAGAGACAAGGACATGATCTTGCAAACAGAAATAAAGAATTTTGTACCCAGTTATGTAAACAGAAAACAGTAGAAGAGTGTGACTGAAATATGAAAGGGAATGCAACATACAGATGTATTCTAAAAGCAGCCATGCTGCCTCAAATCCCAAGGTCCACCTAACCCAATATTGCCCTAGCATGGGGAAAAAAGGAAATAAGTGTTTAGAGCAGTGGGCAACATCCTCTCACAATTCCCCAGAAGTCTGATGCAAGGCACTTTCTCTACAGCCTTAATGGATTTTTCTTTCATCAGGTTCTGTGTGACTAGTTTTTGAATAAATGGCATTTGCAGCATTCAGACAGAGATGTAATCAAGGTACACAGACTAGAACTCACAAAAGCCATGCTGTATATCCACTTTTAGATCATATGTTTGCATCACAAACCACTTCCATATGCCTGAAGCATAAAAGATTTGCTATCTGCGTCAGTTTCTAGAGATGGCTTAAGAGGCAAATTAGCATTATCCAATTGCTTTAAAGTCTCTTAGAGGGACAATTCACACAAAGACTGAGTAATGGCTCCTGTTCCATGCTGAAATTCAGCATCAGGTCTGTACAGCTGTATAATACAATTGCATTGTATGTAACCCTTGTAATGCAAGAGTCTGCACTGCTAATTTCTGAATATCCTTAAATTCATTGTCTCTGCCCCCTCCCTGCACACCTATGCTTCTCTATTGCTCAGCAAGTACCAATGTATTCCATACAGCGTGCCCTGTACAGTAAGAACGGAAGTATAAAGTTTGACTGCTTGTAATTTAGACAGTATGATTCTTCCACTTGTGTACCAGCACATCAGTTTACAGCCCTTGCATCACAGTCTGTGACTTGCTGTCAGTTCAGTGACACTACAGCAATTCTAATGTGTCCCGTACGTATTGGTTTTTTCCCCTCAAATTAACATGCTCAAATAGATTTCCCTCACTTTAGGGTGATGTTCAAAACTTATGTAAGTAAGAATTTTATTCTCTACGTAGTTTGTTTACATTATCATAACGCATCCATCACTAGAGGAAGAGAGTACCACCACACTCCTTAACCTGAACATTCATATGTAGATTCACTCTCTCAGGCCATCACAAAATAGAAGTATCTGAATAAGATAAAATGCGACCACGTAAGGATTGCACACAGTTTAACTCCTGCTGTGCACATCTTGATTCTGCTTGAGATAAAGACTGTGATTTTTATGAAAGAGATAAGAGCCATAAGTTAACTAATTTCGTTTGGAAGTCAGTATCCAAGCCAAAGCCAATGTGTTGAATTTAAAGACTTAATTAAATTATTTTAAGGATCAGGACGTCTGAGACTCTTCTGTGGGAAACCTGGGGTGGAGCCTGTGAGGAAATCTGGTTTGACTGTGTCAGTGGGGGGTGCAGCTGCAAAGGGGCCTTGGTCCCAGCTCAGGTAGTGTGACATGAATCTATCAAATAATGATACAATTTAGGACTTCTCATGATGAAAACATTTATTCACAGGTGTTTGCTGCTTTGCTTTTTGCTAGGTTTGCTCTTACTAAAAGGTTGATAAAGGCTACATTTGAAATAACTAGTGACAGAAGATCTTGGATCTGCAGAAGCACCTCTGGAGTGCAGCAGAAGTGTATCCACACCACCCTCATTTGCCTACCTAGTCATGCAAAAACACCACAGTATGCAACTTACACTTTGTTTACCTCTCTTCGGGTAAGCTTTTCCTTTCTGATGCTTGATCACCATTAACTTTTCTAGTCATTAACAAGGCCAAAAAGAGGAGTGGTTAAGCTACTCATTCCCTTTCAGGTAACCATGCAGGAGGTGTCAAAATCTGAAGTGTTTTTAATGTCTGTTTATGAATGATATCTTTCATTCCAGAGCCTAATGTTAATTGCCTGAGTGCATATTTGTGCCTAATAATAAAACACTAATTTTTTGAGAACTGAAGCTCTGCAGAACCTAATGATTTTGCTGGGGAGATAAATAAATCAACATGTCTGAGTTTCAGGTCTTAGAATGAAATAGCTAATAGAAATTTTAAATATTTATTTAGAAATCTTTTAAGATGTTGTCTCTGGTTAAGATTATATATATGTGATCAATAACCTTTATGAGTTTCAGAGTGAAAACTAAGGTCATGCCTTTAATGTCAGGTTGCCTCAAAACATTTCAAATTGGACATCTCAAAAATTGAGGCATGAGATAGCTTTTCATGCTTACACATATGTGATATGAATTTGTACATATATCTGCATGTGTGTGTACAAGACAGGTCTTAACTGTACTTGTGCATAGCAGCACTTGGCTGTGAGCAGATAAGAAGGGGGAAAAGCTGATGTTATCAGAGTAGTTCTCAAACTTTTACACACCATTTTGCAATCTCTTGCGTTCCCTTTTTTTCTTGGTGCTTGATTTACTAACTTCACCCACCATCCTGGTGTATTTGGACAGAAGATAAGCTTGTGCTTGCTCCCACCACCCACACAAGTTCTTGTTTCAAGGCACCGAAAATACTGCAGAGTGAACTCCTGTGCGTGGTTCATACTTCTGAACCTTGTGGCAGTTGGAGTTTCCAGCTGTTGCCAGTGCAATTGGGTGGGAAAAGCAAAGCTGTGGATATATTAACTGGCTGTTAGTGGAAATCCTGACAGACAGATATCTTTGCACATAATTACATTAAAATAAGGTACTTGAGTACCTATATTCTTATGAGAGCACTCCTACATGACGAGCACTTGATATTTTATGTGTATCGGCTTTACTGTGAAGTCTGTGGGGAGAAAAAAGGATTTAAAGGTGAAGCATTATTTATTAATACTGTAGGAATAATAATCTGCTTTTAGGAGTGAAAAACGTGACATAACCTTTTGAGTGCCTTGGTATGCTGTTCAGTATCCTCAGACCTCACATAAACATTGCTAAGATCCTAAAAATATAAATTAAGGGAACAACCTGATTCTGTGTGTTCCCCCGTCTTCCCCTTGCCCCCACAAAAAAACCTCCACTGAAAAATACTTTGTCTTCCTTTAATATACCACATTGAACCATATAAAGTATTTTTTCAAACTCTCAATACTACTGTGTTGAAATTTAAGAAATTTACACAAGGGATAATTAAGCTGTGAAATTTCTTGGGTTTAAGTACATTGCAGAATAATTCATGGGAATTTTGAGCAACTAAATAGCTTGAGTTTTTAGTACATATTTAATTACTTAAATTATATGGTGTTTGCTCTGTCATAAGCATCACCTTCTAAGTGTGAGTGTCCTAGTCGAATATGTAACCTTTAGTCAGCTTGGAGGCATTTGATGTTTATATTTTTAGTAAGGATTTGTGGTAATGAGGTGGAGCTGTTGAAGGTAGACATGAACAGTAAAGTATGATTGAACTGAATTTGCTGTTGAGCTTAAAATATGGAGAGAAAAAAAGTATTTCTGTTAAATGGCTGTAAATAGCTCTGCAGGGAGAGCAGTGGGGCAAGGTCTGGGTGGTGAGGCTGCACCTACCTGGGCTGGGACATGGCCCAAACCCTAAATCCTGGGATCTGCTGAGTGTGTTCCTGGGCTCAGGGCAGAGCATACAGTCCCCAGTGAGTCCCTGCTGCAGCTTGTGTGACCTACTCGTGCAGCCCACAGCAGCTGCAGACTTTGCTGGGCAGGGTCTGGGAGGTAGCAGTGACAGGGGAGATGGCCTTGGCATGGAAACTCCTCTCTTGTCCTGTTCCTGGATTGCTGTTTGTTCTCTCTCCACTGCCTGCACTTCCTCCTTTGCCATTCCTACGTGCTTGTGAACACAGGAAAAATAATGTTCTTTGTAATTTAGCACCTGGGAATCCCATCCCTGATAAACTTTAGCATTTCCATGAAGTCACAGGTACTTCTCTTTAAAATATAATGAGTTTCTCTTTGTTTTCTCCTTCTCTAATTGGCACTTTCCATTCTAATAAACCAACACCCACAAACTATGCAGCCACATGATCTTTTCAGTTAATACTAATCGTCATTTCCAGTTCAATAGACTCAGTTAATTGTGCAAACCTGCAACACACCCATAAAGTGGCTATCAGGTTTGTTGTGCAATGATGAATCATGAAGGAAATGTGGAGTGTAATTAAATATAGTGATGCAAAGATAGTAGTATGAAGCCAAAATCAAAGTATAAGTGATAATCATCTGTATTAAATGTTTGTTTCTGCATGTTGTTTTCAGAAATTACTTAAATTATAAGTTACCTGGCTGCTGCACACATGCTTGGCATATGTTTTGACAAGTTAAAAAATGACCTGTAAACCTGTAAATAAGCTGAACCAAATCTGCTATCAAAATAGTCTTTTGAGGAAGGAAAGGTATGTGTCTCAATTTCAGACTTGGCATGCAGGCACTTTCTAATTCTGATGTGATTTCCCAGGTATTCCGGTTTTGTTGGAACCAATAGTTTCGAAATAAAGCCTCCATGAAGTTTTTGCTATTAAATGATTTCTAGTAATACAGGCCTTTTTTCCAAGTTACTTTACTTTTCCACACTCTAGCGGGAAAAGATGCTGTCTGTATATTGATGGAGAACTTTAGGCTTACACAGAGGACAGGTTTTTTGCTGATGGGTTAATGATTTCTCTTAAATACTCTTTTTATAACTTTGAAAATAAGCATCACACACGGAAATGCTCATATGCGGAGGGCTGGTGGCACATTACTCTGTAAATACATTATTTTGTCTTTTTCCAAAGCTGCTCACTGTATATGCAAGTATTTACTTATTTACTTGCCTAACATACACAACTAATGCTGATTCTAACCTCTGGCACAGTTGTGGTCAGTATGTTAAGAACTGTTTTTCTTGTCTGTCAGATGGTATTGTGTTCCAGTGCAGCAGCTGACAGCAGTTCAGCAGCATTGTCTCCTAAGTCAGCTGGCTGGCTCCCAAAAGACAGCCCACATTTCGGTGGAAAAGAAAGATAATCCAGAAAGATATGTAATGAAAGTAACATCCGTTCTGAATCTTGTGTGTGCACTTGAATATCGAGACAGTGCACTAACTGAAGTTCTGAATGTGAGTCTTGTGAATCCAATGAAAGCCAAAAGATTTGTATCTGGGAATAAACGTAACATGAGAAATGCCCTTATGGGTCAGACCAACAGTCCATCTAGACCAGTAATCAAACTCTTGTGGGAGCAATAGGAAAGTCTACTTTGAGGAAAGCTTGCAAGCCTAGTTGCTTTTGTGGTCCAGTCTTCCTATGCTCCCCCAGGAGCCACAGCTTTCTCTGCCTGGTCCTGTATTTTCTGGTTACAGATCAGTTTTTCCATGCATTTGTCTGGTCCCATTTTGAACCTGATGAGTATAGCTGCCTCCACAGCTGCTGGTGGTGGTTGCAGGATCTGTGAGTTTCCTGCTCACAGTGTAAAGAAGTGTTTTCTTTTATCTGCTCTAACCCAATTTGCTGCTATTTTCTGCAGGAGCCCCTGCTTCTCCAATTACACATGGTGAGAGCTGCACGTTGAGCTTGTTTAACATCTTTATGAGTTTTGTTAACCTGGCTCATAATCCTTCCAGTCTCCTGTACCCTTTCTCTGCTCCTGATGGAAATCGCAGCCCTGTTGGTCTCTCCTCACGAGTTCCTGTTCCTTTCATTGTTGTAGTTACCTTTCTCTCTGTGTTGGCCTTGGTGCAGAGACCAGAGCCACTGTATCCTTCTGCTTTTTGTTGTCTGTTTTTGGCTGCTGTCCCAACTTGAGCCACTGATGTAGCGCTGTTGGGCATGACTTGGCTGTCTCTTTTCTGAGTTGTAACTGCTAGTTCTCAGTTCAGCATTGCATAGGCCTGCCTTACGTTGATTTTCCACAGAGGCATTAGCTTGTGTTATCTGCACTGAAGCTCGTCTGCTTCCAAAAGCAAGCAGAGGCTATAGCAGTTACTTCCTCTGCAATGTAGAGTAGTCAATGTATTGACTTTAAAATGTTAACACAGTTCTTATCAAGTTGATGTACAGTTTTGCTTTTACGGAGATTTCTCTGAGAAATGGCAACAGCCATTGATTGTTTGTAATTACTGTGTTACTGGTTAGAAGGAAAGAAAATTAATTTATTTACTTTTTTGTTCAACTCCTTCAAGCATAAAAGTATATGCTTGTGCTAGTGGGAGCAGCCAGCTGATTACTTTGAAGTGCAGTGTGTTAGGATGCTGTTCCCTCTGCTGGGGTGGGGCACCGGGGCTTCTCAAGTGCTGAGCAGGACCATGGCTGGCACATTTCAATAGTCAGCAAGTCAGATGTTTTCAAACTTTTTAGTTTTCTTTCTGGGGAAATTTCCAGGAGTTGGTGGAGGATAGGCTTTATGATTTAAGGCTTGGAGGTTCTTAAAATGAGTTGATTAGGGGTTATTTTAAACCAAACACACAGTCTAAGGAACACATGGCTTTAAGCGGTGTGTGTTTCAGTGAAGTCACCAACAAAGGTGCCCCTTCAGGGCAGGTTGAGCTCATGGTGGTTCTGAGGGACTGGTCCTGCATGGCCTATGTCTCTGTGTCCAAGGAAGGAGGAGGAGGAAGAGGGCCTGGAGCATGGAAGCCAACCATCAGCTTATTATCTGTGACAGATCACTAGAGCCAACTGCTGAATCCCTAACAGATGGTGGACAAAAGGTGAAGGTTTTTCTGCCCCATTTCTAATGTATTTTACTTCCACGTTTGCTAGTGGCTTCTGTTGAAAGCAGTACACAGGTATGGAATTGAGTAAGGTGTTCTGCATTATATAAAACAAATCATATTTGTTGTAAAACAAAATTTATAGTAGAACATTAGAACATATTGCCAGGTAGGGTTAAACTGGTTTTTGAGCAGGCAACCCTACTGTAGGGTGCTCAGGAAGAATAAAATTGGCAAGTGTCCCAGGGACAGTGCCTTCCCTACCCGTTTGCTTGCTAAGGAATTGCTGGTGGTACCTGACAAATCTCCTAGTGCCTTTCAATAAATGATTTGAAATTGCCATGCATAGTTAGGACAAATTAGACTCAGCCTAGTTAAGTGAGCTTATTTTAAGCTTTCCCTATGACCCTCTGATGTTGCATGGATAGCAGAAGTCTCCACCTGTATTGGTCTGTAATTCACTTCAATACCAGGTGGCTGGGTCAGACTATGGAATAGGGCTTTGCATCTTGCCTCAGAGCTCCAGGATGCTGTGATTCTCCAGGTATTTTTGCTATATGGCATTTTCAGAAGCCACTTTGCTTGTTTTAAAATGGAAATGCCTAAGAATATTCTATGCCCTAAAAATTATGTTTAGCGTATTTAATAACTTGAATTTACAGTTTCTTGGAAATTACTGCAACTGTTCCATTGCTATCCGTACTTGAGAGAAGCTGGAGCAGCTTGATTGTACATCAGGTTCTGGTAGCTTGCATTTATTTTATAAAGAAGGTATCAACAAGGTTACTTGGCAAGCAAGTGAGCAGGAAGAAGTGTCACGAGAATCATTATTTCTTGATGTCAAAGTGAAAGGGTTGACTTGATAATTTGTCCTGATAGCTGAGTAACTCTGAGTCACCTGAAGTAAGACTTGACTGCTGTAGTCAGGGTAGCTGGGATATCCCAGTCTATGATCTTTTTTGTTGTTGAAATCCTTTTCCCCTTGGGTGGGGGTGGGGAAGCAGTCTGTCAGGACTTTCCTCACATTACTATGAATTCACTGGGAGTTTCTTCAGGGATGGCTTACACAGCTGGAGTACATGTGCCCAAAGTTCTGCAGAAATTAGCACATGCCACGGGAGTCAAGGTAGTACTGTCTCACAGTAGAAATTGTGGCTTCATCTGCACTGCTATGTCTGGTAGTCTCCAGGGCAGGAGCTGAAAACAAGGTATTCGCTGTTCACGGTGTCTGCTTATGAGAGATTTTTTGTGAGGCCCTGGGGAATGCTTTGGAATGAAAAAGAAGAGACTCCAGTGCTGCTTGTGGATGCAGTTACCTGCAGAGTGGAAAAGTCCTGGGCATCCATCATCTTGCACCAAGGAATTCGAGCAGAAAAGGTGACATGGATCTGTCTTTGCATTCACCTCCAGGCATCCTTATTGCTGAGAAGTTTTAAGGAGTAAACTGAGGAGAGAATGAGAGCACAAAATTGCAGGAGGGTTTCTAAGCAAAACGCTTCAAAGCTGTTTGAAGCGTAGGGCATGCTGTGTTGAAGGTGAGAAGTCAAGGGCGAGCAAAAGGAATGAGGAGGCAAGTACGAGTCAGAGAGCAGGGGTTTGAGAAGATGAGTATGCCACTATGAAAGATAGAAAACTAAAGAAGGAAATTGTCAGAAGAATTTCTGTGGTTGAAAAGACCATTTTAGCAGCAGCAGCTAGGTATGTGTAAAGGGGGGGACTTCCTCACAGTGAAGCAGCCCAGCATTGGAACCGGCATCTCAGAGGGGTTGTGCAGTCCCTGAGCAGCTTGGAGGGTCTCAAGACCGGACTGAATCAAGCCCTGAGTAACTTGGCCTGACCTAATAGCTGGTGATCCTTCCTGGAGAAGGATGTTGGACTAGAGACCCCCTGAGTTCTCTCCCACTGTAAATTGTTGTACAATCCAATTTGTTCTAAGCACAGGAAAACAGAAGGCTTTAGGAGCACCTTTGTCCAGGCTGCTCAAATTCCATTTTTCCAGATGTGACCCTACCTAGAATACATGTGCATTGTTTGCTTCTATGATACTTAAAACCAACACAATGTTTACCTTTCCAAAAATTCCCTTTTAAAAATGCTAGCATGAGGAATTGTATGTATTATTGTAAGGTTTTTTTTATGGCAGATGAAGCCCTCTTAAAATTTCTTCCCAAATATGGGAAGAAAGTGTCTTCCCAAATAAGGAGCTAAGGGCAGAAACTCCTGAACAGCTGCTGTGTTTAAAGACAATGCCAACTGCCAGACCCAGCTGCTGATAATTTGTCCCAGGAATTCGTTTGAACACTTAGTTTAACTTTTTTTTTTTTAGTCAGTTAGCTGTAGCATGGCTGAAGTAATGTTTATAAACATCTCAAGTTACCACGAAGTTGCTGGATTCTCTCTCTGAAAATAAAGTCTGTTCAAACAGACTGGATTCTGTGTGTGTGTAAGCCTGTAGACTCTTACTTGGACAAATAGTTGAAAAGGACATTGTTCACTTGGCTGTTGTTTGAGGTTGAGTCAGTAAGGGTGGAACAGAGTGAGCAGTTGGCCAAAGGTGAGAGTGCTGCTGAGCCCCTCCCGACACAGGTTGCAGGCTCTTGGCACAGAAGCCTCTGCCCCTGGGGATCCTGGGGAGACTGAGTGCTTGCAAGACACAGCCCGGCATCTGACTCAGAGTTTGGAAAGAACTGGGCCGGTTGTAGTTGCTGCAGAGCAGTGCATTAGGCATGCTCAAATGGAAAGTGAAATCAAAAGCTGCATATGAAGTGATCTTTGTTGCTAAGATGTCAAAAGAGCTGAAATGCATTCTGGCCATCTGGGAGGGAAAAGGTTAAGCCACAATACTGCACGTATTGTCACAGTTACAACCTCACCTGGGCCTTTGGCCAACAAAGCCGGTATTTCAGGTTGGATGGGATTCAGAAGAGGCTACTCCTCTTCTTAAGTATATTAGATCTGGCCGCTGTCTCTGAAGGAACTAGACTGCAAAACAAAAATGAGAGAAAAGCTGAGCCTAGGCGTCACCTTCAGTGCTGCTTTTCTGTGGAAACAGGGAAAATGCAGTTGTACTTCATCTGTGTTTAACTGAGTGAGAGAGATCATGCCATGTGAATTCTTCAAGGCTGCTGCAAATTTGGCTTAGATGGGTTCCAGGGCACTGCCAGCCTTCTGAGGATCCTCACTCACTCCAGTTCTATCAGGAGGGACAGTCCATAGGTGCTTTGTGTTGGCAGGAGTGCTGAGCAGTCTGCCCACAGTCTTTTGCAACGGATTTCTCCAGTCTCATGCTACCTGTGATTCGCAGTTCTTACTTTCCATTTGGCTAGGCTCTTGCAGTACTGTGTACTTAAAGCACCATTATAAGCAGTTAGAGAAATTTCCTTCAGTACAGGTAAGCCTTTGTGTTTAGGAGGGCAGCTTGTATATATTACCTGTAGTGGAAAGAAGTTGTTGACTAAAACTCGCGTTAAAGAATTTCGTAAGTACTGAAATTTCCAGTTATGATTGATCCTGTCTCACCAGCAGTGCTCTCCTGTGGTCACCTGTTGATTGTCCTTGCTGAAAGATTAATTTTTCCCAGTGGTAAAATTACTACCTCAGACATTGGCCCAGGTTATGAAGTGGGAGTTGGACTGTTAAGAGGCTCTGGTGTAAGTGGTGGTGGTGATTTTTCCAGGTCAGAGAGGGGTATTGGAGCCAGGGGAATAATTTAGAGTACAGTGGGTGTTGGCCTTTTTGTCTGAAAGTGATGGGGAATTGCACAAAGGAAGTTTGATAGCCAGGTTATCTCTCTGTGAGGAAAAAAACCAACGTAGTAGTTGCTGAATTCTAACATAAACATTTATGTTACCTATTACCTGTAGGGCTTTTATTTTTTTTTTTTTACATCCTTCTTTAAGGAAGTTGGTATTGAGACCTCCTTTAGGCAAGACACAGAAATAGATGGATCCTTTATTTTTGGTCCAGAATATCTACTCCTGTATTGCTACTAGCAATGGAGAGACTACCTCTTTCTGTTCTTATGCAATTACTGCCATTATTGCTTGTGATGCTGTTAGGAAGTTAGAGCAGTTATTTGCATTGGGCTCAGCACAAAACTTCTGGAGTTGTCACAGCAGGCAGTTCAGATTTACTTTGCAGCTTTCCCTTGCTGTGATGAATGTGTTAAATTTCAGAAATGTCCTTACCTCATGGACTCTTTTGTAGTTAGTATTCCATTGAACCAGTAAGGTGATTTCCGTCACTCCATCTTTTGCTTGACAGGTGTTTGTTATCATACCAAAATATGTGCAGTGCTTGACATGTGCAAACTTGTGTCTGAGTGTGTTAATCAGAAAAAAAGGAGAAAAACCCTTTGTGGCTGATTCCTCTGCTTGGAATGCTGGGAGGGAAAGCTGGAACGCTTACTGAGCCACTAGTGGTTCTGGTGACAAACCATTTCTGCTTCTTACTGAGCCAAGAGACTAAGGAAATGGAGAAGTTCTGTAAGCAGTAATCAGTGTGAGGTTAATGTGTCATCTGTTGTTTTGTTGAAAGTTGACATGGCAAGGTGTACTTCTAATATTTGCCTCCTCCAATGCTTCCTAAGTTGCATTCATGCCCATAAAGGACCAGCAGTGCAAAGAGCCTGAGCTGATTTTTATGAAGCTGAAACACTGTCAGGCTGTCTGTATCCTTAAGGATAAGAAGATGGAAGTCCACAAAGCTGCTGCTGAGGAAGAGAAATAGATTTACACAAACAGAAAGCAAAAACTGGAGATGATCAGTGATGGAGACCCTAGCGTTGTCCTGTCTGAGCAGGAGATGATGGAAATGGACTAGTGTGTACTGATCAGAGGAGAATTCATAAGTCAGCTGTTTGCCCTTCTCCCTTGTTAGTCTGCTCCCACAGCCTTGTCACAAACACCAGATATTAGGGCTTTGTAGAACCTGTAGCTTCACTCATGTGACTGAGAGGATGTTGAGAACCACTGATGTTTCAGCCAAGATGTCACTGTCTGTCTCAAAAAGCATGTACAGTGCTCTAGTGAGGGTGCTTTTTCAGTAGGGTAAGAAACAGAGATTTTTACCCATTAATATTTGTTCTTTTTTTATTTAAGCTTCTTGACCATTCTGATGTAACTGTATAAATTGTAGAAGCTAGAGAAGCATTAATCCAGGTCTGCTGCCCAAATATGCACAATTTCCCAGCTGCATAGATAACAGGAGGTTCTTTTTCTTGATTGAACATGCTAATTCCTTTTATTTCCATGCCAGATCTAAGAGATCTGTGCCTGTGTTGTTGAGAAGGTAACTCACTGGGCTTACTGGAGCTGGTGAGTAAAACAGCGCAGCTTGCTCTGCATCCTGGTCTTGTCAACTTTCAAGTATTTAGCTTTAAAATAAGTAAATGCATAATTATGTTCGAATTCAGCAAATACTAAGGTATTTTCTGCCAGGCATCTTTTATGAAAGCTGCTTGCAATTTTGAATTAATTTTTTAGCAATTAGAAGTTTAAAATCTCATTATGTTTTTTATGGAGAAGAAAATAGGAGTATTCTTGGGTCCAGAGAAGGCTTTTCTGCTTTTGGCAGACTAACCATGATGTGAAGGATGAAGATGATGCTTCTCCATTTCAAAGTGCAAGTGGTAAGTCATTTGCTCTCTGCAATATACCTTGAATTCTACATTCGGTTTGGAACTGGAGCTGAGTAGAAAGAATAATTGGGAAGAAAGAAGCTGGGGTAGAATTAACAGTTCTTTGCTAATATTTGTGGTTTTGAAGCAGTGGTAGAAGCAGCTTCAGCTTCTGCTGTTAATTCACTGTGCCTCCTACTTGAAGGAGCAGCTTTCAGAAACATCTCTCAAGATGGTAGGTTTTGAAGTTTGCCTTTTTTCAGAAGGACTGTCTAAGGCAGTGAAGGTTGCATAATTGGAAAAGTGCTGTTTGTAATTCAGTGGATTTCATGAGGGATTGGAAATTAATTCTGCGGACGCAAACCATCTACAGGAAGCATAAGACTAGACTTAGACACTCAAATTGTCTTCAGGTGAAGGTTAGCCGGATAAATATTCAGTGCAGAATGCATCTGTTTTAATGCATAGATGTATGTAAACACAGAGGAGCATAGATCAGGAGCATTAGTTGATTGGGGCACACATTGCCCCAGTGTCATTGACAGGATCTAGTAGGGATGTAGCCAGCTGTGCTTGTATTATGTGCTCAGTTGGGGAGACACTGCCTTTTCATGGAAGAACATGAGGAGGAGGGTTACACAAACCTGTAGGAGATGCCAAGTTTCTTTTGTTGTGACTCACCAAAGCAGTGGCAGCCTGTACTTGCTGCTCCCTGACTAATGCAGGGGTTATTCCAGAGCATTCAAAGAATATTGGAGGTTACTAGTTCAAAGTTTTTATGCATTACATCATTTTGTTGCAATGACTGAGTCATTTGGTCAGTTTATTTGGTAAGTAGGCAGTGGTAAGAGAGGGAACTGTAACAGGGTATACCTGCATTGGCTCAGCTGACAACACAGCTTGCTCTCTGTTCTAATTACTTCTTGATAAGGTTTATCTGCTTTCCCAGAGGCAGAGGAGGACAGCAGTACTTTCAGGCAAGTCTGTGAGTCTCAAATAGAAACTCTGTTGGGGGGGGGGGTGTATTACTTTTTTTGTAGATTAAAAAAAAAATCCATTATTGCCCACAATCTCATTTTACATGGCTTTGTGTACAGGAAGCAATATCTGTTTCCTGTAAAGCAGCATGCTGTCAGCTTCGTGGAAAGGGAAAAGGACAACCTAGAAGAATTAACTTTCAGTTGTAACACACACACTCTGGGGCACATTTGTCCCTAAAAATCTCAAATTTTTCTGAGCACAAAATTGGCATAACATTGTCCAAATAAGACAGTTAAGGACACTTCTAATGTCTTATTTCCCCTAGCTACTGAAGTATTTCATGAGTCTTTCAGTAGCATCAGGAACAGAACGTTGTCTGTCACAGTAAGGAAGACCTGCATCATCAGGAAGACAATTACCTGGATATATGTTGCTAAAGGATGGGATTCTCATAGGGGAAGGCATGCCCAAGGAAGTAGGAGAATGATACTACGTTTTATTCCTCCAAATAATTTATAAATATATTCATTTTCTCGTATATTCTTATTAGATATCTATCATATAAGTACTCAGAATGGTGAAACTGAATGTCTGCAGATTTTCAGTAAGACTTTGAAAGAAATAGTATATAATACAAAGTGCTTTTTTTTTGTCTTGGGCAGAACTCTATATGTAGAATATAGCGCCATGTTGTGAGTTTGTCCTGCATCCCCACATAGGGGACAACAGACTGTAGACATAAATAAAACCATCCGAAAAGGACTTTTATTTATTTATTTAATTATAAGCTTGCCCATGAGGATACTACCAGCAAATGAGTTTACTAATGGACGGTGGCAGATCTCAAAGGGTTTGAGACTCAGGACAGATAGATATCTCTCTTCTATACTCCTTAATGTGTTAAATCAAGAGGAATACTCCCTATTCTGAGGCAAAAACAAACTGCCTTACTTTTAGGTTTTATCAGGACCTGATGAACTGAGTTTGAGTTTGACACATAAAAATATTCCAAATGGAAAATCTTTTTATTGCATTATGTCAATTACTTTGCCTGTTTCTCTTAGATTGCAATAAAGACAGCATCTCAGCAAAGCAACTATAGTTTGGAACCTGATGTACTGGGGGAAATATTAGGTAATATATCATTTCTAAAAGGGTTTAGGCTAATGAGCTGGAATACATTTAACTAGTGGGCTCTTTTCATTCAGGAGTGGTGGACTTCACCGTTCATAAAACCACCAAAGAGACAATGAGTTTTCAGTCATGGTGACATATGTTATGAACGTATCTATGTTCAAACTTGCCCATCTTTGAGGATCTTGTCCACTGCCCCTGCACAGGAATTCCCTTGCAGGGTGCAGAACTGCACTAATTCATGTGTCATGTATATACACTGCTGTGGGCACATGGTCTCATGTCACTTTTGATGTCTTCATGAGTCTGTGGAGTTAAGCCTTTATGAAAAGGGAGGGTAGAGAGAAGACTGACAATCCAGGGTCACCTGTATTAGGAAAAAATCAGGCAAGTTAGCTTCCTTCAGATGGAATGTGGCATTAGAACTATTTAAATGTGGATTAAAGGAACTGATTTGGTTTGAACTGATGTCAAGAAGATGCTGTTAAGGAGTTGAAAGACTGTGGGCATTTTAGAGGCTTATCTCATCTACTTGCCTCAGGACCCATCATGCCTTTTGTTGTGTGCCCATTAGCTGAAGTAGTCAAAGTTCCTGAACTCTTTGATTTGCAGCCCCTCAGCTTAGGTGGTGATTTAGATAGCTACTTTCCCTGCTTTTTGTCAGTCACAGGATCTTTCTCTCAATGTGGAGAGAAATGGTGTTACAACTGCAGGCCAAAGCTGATTAATATATGGTTATCTGTTTCTTGCACTCTGAAATCACCCACCCAAGCAAGTTTCTCCTGCTGCAGTTTACCCCACCCCTACTTAGGCCTTCTAGAAAATACCCTTTAAAAAAAAGTCTTTGTCTTCAGTTTTCTATAGTAACACAGAAGAGTCAGTCGCTTATTGCTGAAGGATTGAAACATAGGTAGTATATCCTTTATGACAGGAAAGCCCTCTCAGTTGCAGAAGTTGGGGTGAAATGATGAGCGTTTTTTTGAGGAAGGAATACTGAAGGCTCCGCAGAGAGTACTGAACACTAGTTTTGAAGAGAAACATACACACGGATCCTGCCTGTGTGGTATCAACCATCATGAAATGGGAGTCTATTGACTCCATTTTCACCTAAAGTGAAAACCTGTGTGCTGTTCTTGCAGTGAGCTGTGAGAACATCTTGAAGTCTTCACTAAAATTTATCACTAACAAATGGAAGCTTTCCCTGAGTCCTGTGTCAATTTTTTTTATTCCTTTTTTTATTCAGGGTTTTTTTATTCCTTCCCTCTTCCTTTGTCAGTTGTGTGAATACGAATGCAATAACCCCTATGGTTAAGAATGCATCTTTGCTGTCTAGTTTTCTCTTGTTCAAGATTGTCAGGAGCTTTGAGGAGCAGTAGAGAAGGATGCAGAGATTTCAGTGAGACGGAAGCACAAATTGTCATGACAAGGGGAACAGTGTGGAGAAGCATCCCTGTTTGATGTGCAGCAGAGATCATATGCTGTGTCCAGATTAAGAAGCAGACACCACGAGATCTTGCTTCTCCAGTCATCCAGGTCAAAATAGAGCATGATCTGTCTACCTGGTTGTGCACATACTCCTTTTCTGTCTATGGCAATGAAGCACAGATGGAAAATGAATTGCTAGCACATGCCAAACTCTTACTTCAGTGTAGCGTCAAGTCATGGCTGGAGCAAACATGCACTGAGACTGAGCCTAACTGTTACAGACTTTGTTTAAACAGAGTTTAAAAAAGGCTCTTTAGGCTACCTTGTAGACAGCATGGGAAGGAAAAAAGAGATTAATACTTGTGAAAAAGTTTTTGTGAATGTTTTGTCTTTTGTATATTCTTGCTTTTATTGCCTAGATGTCTAAGCAGGAAGAGAGAATTCATTGTTAACATTGTGATTTGGGATATTGCATAAATGTGGATATCAGGGAACAATCTGTGGCTTTTTCAGTTATGTCTGTTTTTAATGTGGGAATGCTTGAATTGTCTGCTTTCTCCTTACAGGGACCATGGAGCTTTTCCTTCCATTAGCTAGTGGAGAGGAGTATAGGTAATTCACTTTCAGCAAAGGGTGACCTAGCATATCAAATGACTGTTAAGCACTGAGGGTGCCTGAAGAGGGGGAGGAAAAATAAAGAGCTTTGGTTTGGTTTGGATCATTCTCAGACTTTATTTTCTGGTTCATTCTCTGAGTTTACTCCTTAACTTTGTTTATCAGAGACAAGTTCCCAAAAGCTCGCAGTGTAACCAGACACAGTGACGCAGAGGTAGGCACTGTTGCTTCAAGGCCGTGATTTTTGATGAACAAATAATTCTTGCCTAAAAGGAAGACAATAACCTAAACATGAAGCATTTTTGTAGCAATTTTGCATTATGCTTTTGTCACTAGTACAGGAAGTGCCTGAGGGGAAGACA
Source organism: Myiotriccus ornatus (assembly GCA_036023395.1). Classification (NCBI taxonomy): domain Eukaryota; kingdom Metazoa; phylum Chordata; class Aves; order Passeriformes; family Tyrannidae; genus Myiotriccus; species Myiotriccus ornatus. Next base: position 3,310,271 of record JAYRBT010000056.1, on the reverse strand, counting down.
AGGCTTCTCCTGGACTTTCCTGTTTTCTGCTTCCTGTGGTCAGCTTTAAATACAGTCCCAAATTATGTTTAGAAAGTTTTTTAAAGACGCAAGGTTAGCAAGAAATTACTTTGAACTTTACATAGGTAGTTGAGAATCAGCCTCTACATCTCTGTGTTATTGCTACCTCAGTGAAACTCCTGGCTTCTTTTTGGGAACAGGGAATTTCATTGTGAAGAGCAAACTGATAACTATTCTTATTGGACAGAGCTTAAAAGCTTTAGTCCCAGGCTGTGGTTAGATACGCAGAAGCTGTGCAAGCTTGATCCAACAGGCAGAGCCCCCTGACACTTCTGCCAACATTGTGCCACAGTTGGTGTGCACAGCTGTGAACTGGCAGCTTGGAGAGCTGGCCATGCTGTTGGACCTGTGTGCTATGAAAGAAAAGCAGTGAGATGGTAGAATTTGTGTCATCATGTACCAGTTGTAGATCCCTGCAGTTCTTCCCTTTGAATTTCTGTAGGTGCATGAACACACTTCTGTTCAGGTATAGAGCTCATGGGATGGGCAGCGCAGAGTGAAGCATCGGATGCGTTTCTCAGGTAAAGGGTGAGGGTGAACAGGCTCTGTCCTAGTCTTGACTGCAAGTTCTGCAGAGTCACCTGGGAGTGAAGGCCAAGCCAGTCTCGGTCTCTAGCACCGCACTGTGGTGTGCAGGACTCAATGTGCTGGAACTGCTTAAGCGTTCCCTTTCCTGCTCATTCATTTTGAACCTTAATGCTTTGGGCTATTGGTTACTGCAAACCACAAATGCTAAAGGACAGCTTTTCTGCAATCTGTTTAATTTCTGAAGAGCTGACTGACAAGATGGTTGGTATTTTCTGTGTCACAATGTGTACTCCAACTCATATTGCTTATTTTCAGTTCGGTTTGCCTCCAGCTGCTAACGTGCCTATGAGAGTATGAAGGTATATTTCAAAGAAGGCATTGCTAATCCCTCATATATAGCTGTAATTGTAGCAGCTACTTGTGCTACAATTGGCGATTTGTGCCAAAAGTGTAACCAGACTTGGTTGTTATCCTATTAAACACCAGGGTATTTTATCAAGATTGTCACAATTTACTGCCATCATGCTGTGATTACTAAAGGTAAGTAAAACCATGCTGTGTGTAGTAGTACTATAGTATGAACCTAGACTCCACAAACTTCAGAATTTGGAACGCTACATTCCTCCTTTGTGGTTCCTAATCGTCTCTCTACAATCTGAAAAATTAATTCAAGTGTAGTTTTACTCTGATTTCATCATAGCAGAGGTGAATGGCCCCTTAATGGTTTCTGACAGATTAATAAAGCATTTCCTTGCTGCTGATAAGAAGTAATCCCCATATGAAAACCACTACAGAATCTGTTCTATAGTTGTGCCCATGTCCTTCTGGCCTCTTCTGTGAATGCATGAGTAATAAAATTAACTTCTCAGCACACAGTATAGCCATGATTGAGGAACAGCCTTTCATTTCCAGATTCCACCTACATACTATCACAAACCACTTACTATAAAGAACAGGCATTAAGGACTGAACAGGAGTAAAGCTCTAGGAAATATGAAATTTACTTTTAGCTTGCTTAGAGTATGCATTGCAGTAAAGAACTATAGCATACGTCTAGGAATTATATACTGTTTGGATGATGTTCACTTTATAGCACTACTTAGCATCCAGAAAGATGTTTAACATAGGTATGCCTTTATTAGTACTCAGTTACATTTCTGAGGGAAAAAAACAAACACAAATAAAAAAACTCAAACAAACAAAAAAACAAACCAACCAACTGAACATTAAACCAAATGAAAACAAAACAAAAACCCAAACTGAGCTCATAAGGTGCCTGAAAGCCCTTTACCAGGTGTAGGTAGTATTTTAAAAATATTTTGCCATATTTATTCCTAGGTGTTACCAAGTGGTAGATAACACTCATTTTTGTAATAAATAATTATGAGTGTTTATGCTTGTAAACATAACAGTGTGGGGGTTTATTTACTGTCCTAACATCAGATAATTGTTATTTGCATTCAGGTGTTTGGCAGTAGGCTGTTGGAAATATGGCCAACATGTATGTATAAAAGTAAATATGGCCAGTGAAACAGTGTGTGTATTTGTCTTCAGCATGCTGAGCCTCACCTCTCTCCGTCTTACTATATATTTTTAATCAGTCAACAACAGTGCTTGTGTCACAAAGCAATCAGTCTTAACAATAGTTTTGGTCTTGAAGGAATCCTGACAAAAGACTCTGAGGTCCACATAGATAGTCTGGAATATGAGTCACTTCCTAATTCTCTGACTCATCCCCATAGATGAACAATTTTATGACTTCTAAGTAATTGCTTATGAATCATCTGAAGGACTATAAAGGAAGATGTATGGCAATCATTTCCATGCCAGTGTTTTTCTCTGACTGTGGTAGAATATCAGTGAGTTGTGATCAAGGGAGAAGAGCAGTTGCATGAACATCTACAAGAGCACTGAGACTTCACAGAGAGTAGAATTTGTACAAAACCTGAAATGTCTTTGTTCTCTTTTTCTTGTTAGATTTTTTGGCTTTGTGTTACCTTTTTATGTCAGTATTTCTTTCCTTGAATCATTGGCCTGTTCTTCATGTCTCAATTATTACACCTTTGTCCGTGATTTGACCTTGTAAAGCTTGTACACCTTCTTAGTCTTAACAGCAGTCTCAGCACAACACAGTCCAGGCTGCACACCTAGGCTTTGGATCAGAGCCTAACTTTCCATGCTGAGTGTTACAGAGAGCTAGAAGAGGGGTCCCCACTGCACTCTTCATATTAATGGTGTCTGCACTGTAAGATGAGCATGAGATCTCTGTGCTCTGCAAAGGTGGGGTTTCTTCAAGCTCTTTACAAAATATGTTTGATGTTTGTCTGTGCTGCTGCTCCTGCATGCTCTCAAATTCCCCTTCTGAGAAGGTTCTAAAGGTGAGAGGCAGTGTCCTAATGGAGCACAGCTCATTTCTGACCACCTGTTTTCGTGAGAGCATGAGTCACTACTGTTTACTTGGTGTCATCAAGCTGTAACATTCAGCTCCAGAAAGCTGTATTTACAGTCAGCCAAATGAAACACACATGTAAGTATATAAAGCAGAGGGCTCGTCCCTCTGGCTTTCAGAATAAAATATGGGAGTATCTTCTAAAAACCACTGTGGATGTTCCTGTTTAAATTCTGTGTTAGCCAAGAGACTGACATACATGCAATTCCTGAGTAAAATGGCAGATATCCAATTTTCCAAGAAATCTTGTTGACAAATTTTTTAATGTGTCATGGACTTACCTGAAGAGAAATGAAATATCTTTCGTGTTGTACATTATTTGTGGTGACACTAAGAGCAAAATTATAAATCTGCTTGTATTATCTTTGTGACAGGAGGCCAGTACTTTTGTTACATATTATGAATTTATGAATGCAGTACCCTAATAGCCCTGTCGCATCTCAGTTACAAAATAAAGCTCAGAGTGATTTGGTGGAATTAGAATGGAATACAGTAATATTGTTAAAGCACTCTGTATTCTATTACCCATTTGCAAGTTATCACTGGTGGTGTTTCAGCCTCCAAATATAACTTAAAATGATGTTTGGCTAGGATAGTATGTGATATAAGGTAGTTTGTATAGGAAAATGTTTTCTTTGCTTATATAACAGTATTATCTTGGGAATGAAAATCCTATTGACTTGACAAAATATACCCACAGTCATATATGAACTTGAAGATTACTTGAAGACTTCTGACCATTTTGAAGTGAAGAGCCTAGTCTGTCTGATCAGGTCTGGTCTGTAAAAACCTGATCTTTGCTTAGTCACTTAGAGGAGTCAGGACTCTACCGGTATGGGCTGCTGTGAATGACAAAGCTCTTAACCAGTGACTAGAAGAGTACTTGTGGCCGGAATAGCTGGCCCAAGAATGTTCCCATCAGCTTTGTGAGGAGGAATTATGAGTCATCTCCAGAGATTTTCTGTGCATCACAGAGTTATGTGCCTGACTGTTTATAGACTGGACAGTTTTCAAGAAATCTGTGCTTCTCCAGTCAAATTCTGCTGCTGCCTTAGGTCAGTGATAGATTTTGTAGTTTCTTTAAGGAGTCTGGGGGTCGGATACATGCTTGTCATCTTGGAAGAGTGTACAGATTGCTCATCCTATGCTTTTAACCAGCTATATAACAAGTACTGTTTACTTTGTGTGAGCAGCTCAAAAGGTGGAAGGTTTGGTTAATACCCATCTGCTCCATTAGCTGTGGTGGTGGTTTTTTGTCATCCCTAAACTTCCCTTCCTCCTCCCCAGTTTGAGATTTCCCTGTGTATTCCAGAAAAGGTCTGATGATGCGGTTTTGAGGTTATGGTCTTTCAGGAAGCTGAAATCTCCCAGACTCTCCCGGCACACCAATCTGTTCAGGCCCTAGAGTTATTGTTGAATCTGTGAACTGTATGCTGTGCTCAGGAAGAGAAAAAGCAGGAAGGATTTGCCTGTCCAAATATAAACTTCTGCTTTGGAGCTGGTTATCTTGGTTTCCTCAGCAGTCAGTGGAGAGAAACTGGTGTGGCTGGTGTATGACCCACCCCATCCAAGGCAGTGTCTCAACAATCATCTGGCTGCTGAGACCATCAGAAACAATGTGGTCCAAGTTTCATCAGAGCAGGACTTGTTCATGACAGGGCTAAATAACCTATGTTTTCTGTACAGGCTCAGAGCATCTTTGCCATTAGCTGCAAATTACATTATGTTTATTTGACCCATGCATACTTCTTGACAGTAATAGCTTGATTACTACTGTGACAGGTTTCCATTTTGTAATCTGTTGTTTCTTTCCCTGTGTTAATTGAACAGAGAAAGAAAATATGCACAGGTTAAGGAAGATTTTGGCTATTTTTAATGGCATAGGTAGCCAAGTGTCTGTCTGTGTGCATTCATACTTCATCAACTGAGAAGAAAACTGCACGTTATCTGTTTATAAAAAGTCGAGAATAGCAGTCTCATTCCTGTTAAACAGTTGTTCTTATTTTAGCCTTGTGCTAGCAGAGTGCAGTTTCTGAAGGACTCTGATTTTGAGTAGGGTCTTCACCACTTCAAGCAGAGGGTTTTGTGTTACAGGAAACTCTGCATGCTCATGGCTCTATCTTGGCTTTAACTCTCATCTTCGAGTATGCCAAAAAGGATGGTATTCAAGGGTAGTCTCAAGAGAATAATCTTTCTCAATTAGCCAGGCTTGGTGAACAAATCCTGGCAATATTCCTCTTTCAGGATCTCGATAGAATACTCTGACATCTAATGTTTTTTTTTAGAACGTGGAATCAGACTGGCAGAATTGCTGGAGTGTTAATTTACTACCTGGTGTCTGACTTCTGGAGGAAAAGGAAAAAAAACTGCAAAGCACTAGTCTCCCACTGGAATCTTGGCTTGAGGTAAACAGATGAATAACAACATCTTGGTTCTGCAGTAGGGCTTGCCTGACCTTTCTTTCCTGTGGAGTTGTGAAACACCAAAGTAAACATTTAACTGAATGTGGCAGCCTGAGACAATTTGCCCTATTGTAAAAGGAATGCCAGTCCCTTTACTCTGTATAAATTCTCTTTGCTGGCAATGTTAATAGAGCTGCAGTGAAAGAAAGCCAGGCCTTTCATTGGGCAAGATCCAAGTTTAAGCAGAAATACAAGTAGTGTGTGCCTTGGTCAGTGGAAGTGTCCTGGATGCAGCAGGGCTGGCGAGGATCACCCATGGTCAGAGCCCTTTCAAAAATAGCATAGGAAATAGATTTGCAATACTGAAATCTTCAAAGTTCTGCCATGAAGGTTGGTAGGAGTTGCTGGATATGACATAATTTTTTTTTTACTGATAGAACAATTCTGGAATGGAATTGCTGAGATGTGTTTCTCATACAAAGGAACTTCAGTCTTTTTTCCTTGATCTCATGGCACTGTCATGACTCTGCATTCTGAGCTGAGGTAGGCTTCTCAGCATAAATAAAACCGTGAGTTCTAAAATGCTATAAATCTACCTGAACTTAATGTTTATCCAACTCACATGTATGTAGTCTGTTACCTTGTTCCAGGCTTAACAGTTCATACCAGTCTTCAACTGTGTTTTGTGATGATTTTTCATAATGTTGTAGTCTGCATGACCTTCTGCTGAGGAAGATCTGGCTAATACTGATGCGCTACTGCTGACCTTGCATATATCCAGTCCATGAGAACATTTTTGTTTGCCTTTTTACTGTACTTGCAAATAAACATTGCAAGTAGAAGCGACAGTCTGGAAATAGATTAATTTTAATGGTAGTTCTGCCCACCTGATAAATCTGCTGCTCTGCTGTCAGTGCCATCCCGTCTGTCCCACTTTTTGGCCTTTTCCATTTTCAGGATGTGGTTGAATCCTCCACATCCTAATCAGCAGCTGTCTAGGCCATGATCTGTGTGGGCAGACTTTGAGTCACTCTGTTTTGTGGTGAGGGTGGAGGTTGAGGCATGAGGTGAAGGGTATTTGAAGACTTGTGGAGAGCTTGACTAGCAGCTGACAAAAAATTTTGATCATAAACAGGTAAATAAGAGGGAGTAGTCTTGTCTGGTCAGTTCTTCCCTTACAGAAGATAATTGGGAAAAAAGTGAACCTCTTTTGCAGTAGTTGATAGCATTGGGAGATTCTACTCCTGGGTGTTTGCATGCCTTTGACCCCAGAAAACCTGGAGAGATCCATGAATCTTCACCATTTAAAAGCTTCTTCAGGAAATTCAATCAAAAAGTGTTGGAAGGACTTTCTCTTATCCTGTCCACATGCATGCCTTTTCCTGGGAGGCTGGTCTTCTGTCCTCGTCCTCTGTCAGCAGAGGGCTGAGTGCCAGTGAGCCTGTGAATCTCGGTGGTCTTTTACAAAAACTGCTTTCTGCTCTCTGGCAATGTGTGTGTATCTCAGGAAGGGGGAAAATCAGGCCCATATGCATTTACTTTTCACAAGTTACTTTTTTACAAATGGACTTATGTATTTGAGATTTTCCATTTCAGGGTTGCACAAATACTATTATTTTTTCCATTGGTATTTAACACTTTTACCCAGAGATCTCTAGCTGTTGATTCATTCTTCTTTAGTGTTCCAGGCTCATCATATTAAAGAAGCTGTGGAAGCAGTGGGAGTCAGATCCCTGACAGACAATGCACAGCTTTTCCTGTACTGCCCATAGCATCACTCAGGAACTGTCTCCTCCCTCACAGAGATGCCAACTGCCTTCCCATCCCATCATCACTGTTAGTCAGCAAATGCACTCCACTCTTTCAGATCCAAAGTAGAAGATATTGTTAACGTGCTTCCTCACTCTGCTCTGTTAACTAATTCTTCATTGTTAATGCTGAAACTGAGATTTTCCTGAGGCACTGTGGGCATGAGGCTGCTTTGAATGCAAGGAGAGGTGCTGTGGAGCAGCACGTATCGGAGCTCCAAGGGGAGCCCTGGGGTGCCTCCTGGGAGCAAGAGTGTGAGTCCCAGGCTGCAGAACCGGGAGGGCTGGGCTGTCAGTGCTGCTCCTGCTTGAGTCACTCTTAGCCAGCAGCAGGTCAGCTGGGGGACGGCTGCAGTCTGAAGAGAAAGCTCAGACCTCGCCAGCTGGCACACATGGCTCCAAAAGCGACTATCTACACTTCATCAGTGTCTTGTATTGTATCTCTCAGAAATAGTATTCAATTGCAGGTAATTGGTAGTGCTCTGGTTTCCTGTGGCATTCCACCTATTCGTTTGCGTTGGGTCAGCTCAACTGCTTTAATAATAATAATAATGGCCAGACTTCGCAAACGAAGAACCGGGGAAGGTCATTACACCCTCCAGCCTGCGCATTGGATTTTTTTTTAGGTGAGTTACAGTGTGCGCGGAACTGAACCCACCCTTTAATCCTAAGGTTCATCTGCCGGGGCCAAGCAAGCTTGGACGGTGGCAGTGAGGTCCTCAGGACGTAG
>JAYRBT010000056.1:3271618-3300487 GCA_036023395.1 Myiotriccus ornatus | reverse complement strand
GTGGCCCTGACCAGGAATCGAACCCGGGTCTCGGTGGTGACAGCGCCGCATCTTAACCACTAGACCACCAGGGGCTCAACTGCTTTATAAACATGCAAATGTGCTTGAAATCTGATGAGCTTGCAACAGGAAAGAAAATTGACAGTGCTTTTAGATCTCAAACACCAGAACTGTGGGGCTTTCTACCAAGCTCCAGTTCAGGTTTGCATGTAATAGTGAAATAAAAACTTGGCACTTCTTTCAGGCTCATTTACAGAAACTGTCCCTAAGTTCTGTAAGAATTAAAGGATTAAATTATCCTTCAGTGCTTGCATTCTTCAAAAAAGGCAAATAAGTTGGAATTCTGTAGCAGCCAAGAGGTAATAGTGAAGTCAGATGGCTTGGAAATTTTTTCATGTGCCTTTGGTATGAAAATGCCTTGAAGTTTGACAACAACATGTCAAACATAACTTACTGTGACCTGCTTTCTAACCCTGGGACAAGATTAAATTTCAACTAGTGACAGGTATCAGAGTATTTGCTTAAGGAAACACTGTAATAGTTAAGTCTTTTGGCACGTTCAGTCACCCATTTCTACTTGACTTGCATGATAAAATCTCAAGAAATGGAATAGAAACACTTTTAATTCATAAAGTAATGATCATCAAGTTCTTCGAGAATGTTTTATCTTTATACTGAAATGGTCTGCAGATTTTTCTGTAAGTTAGGTGGAGTAAAAAAAGGCAAATTTACCATCTTACCTGTGGATTTCTGATTGCATCCCAAGTAGATTAAGATACAGTTGTGTTTACTTAATCCAAACATTTTGAAATTAAAATTGCTTTTACTTGGAGTTCTATCACTATTATGTCACAATTTTTTATTTACTAGCAGAGAAATTCTAGTCAGAGGCCATAAGTAACATTTTTATTGTCTCTTCATCTCTTCTTGCAAACCCTCCCATTTCTTAATGACTTTTAAACTTATTCCTGTTTTTTTAATAAAGTTTTCCATGGTACACACTTAGAGGTATTTTAGCTATTTCCTGGCTATTGTCTCCAAATATCTGAGAGATTATTTTGTTCCAGTGCCCTACTGCACTGGATATTGAACTTTGTCTTGCAGCTCAGCATCCTCCCAGCTCAGTGTTCCTCTGTGAACAGAACTTTGCCACCTTTGACTTAGGTGTTCTGAGCAGTCAGTGGCTGTGGAGGCCTTCAGTGAAAATGTTAGTGCCTGTGGCTTCCTGGAAACCTGAGGAGTTTATCGAGGGTGTGATGGATGGGCTGCCAGGTGGTGCCTGGGTGGCAGCTGCTTTTGGAATGTCCTCCCTCCTGGTGCAAAAAGAGAGTTCCCTTTCCCACCTTTGGACAGATGTTGAGCTTTAGTCCTGGATTGTCCTGTTTGTACTTCTAGAGATCAGCTTTCTCTCTCACCTATGGAGAGCTGAGACTTGCAGAAACTGAGTGTTTTCAATGACTTGCAGAAACTGAGTGTTGGCTATCAGATTTTCAGATGTCTTGTACGGCTCTGGGTACTACTTAAACAACAGTCTGAGTTGTTTGTTTTAAACTAGGATATGATATACATCATCTCGCATTCCAGAGCAGAAATAATTATAAGAAATATCTACCTTTTCTGTAGTACTGTTGACAGATTTTACCCTATGAATGTCCTAATGGACAGACTGATTATTACAGATAGATTTCATAGTTTTCATAGGTTGATGCATTTGTTTTTATACTAATGTGCGCTTCTGATAGTTTTTGTCTACTGGAAGGTAGGGGATTGTTTTGGTTTGGTTTTTTTCCAACGGTTCCTCATCAACTCTTACTTCTGTTATCTGTTTCCCAAGCTTGTTACGTATAGTTGCTACTATTTTTTAGCTCCTTTCTGGTTTTCATTAAACTTCAATTTCCACGATTGTCATTATGACATTTGGGACAAGTGCTTTCTAATCAAATTCACCTCTTTTGAACTGCCCTGATTTATAGGATCTGACCAAGAAAATACATATTTTAAATATAATTTGTGATTGCTAGAGATGTACCTTTTCTTGATGCAGATATAGTCAGCAGCTCAAGGTCTGCCTACAAACCTACTTTGTTTCTTGTTTTTTAGGTCAAAGTAACATCCAGTCAGACTTTGCATGGCATGAGGCAGAAACAGGATTTTCTAGCATGGTGAGTACTTGTAGAGTCAACAGGCTGATGATTTCTAATGACCAAGAATTCAGGAGACACTGTGTCCTAAAAAGCAAAAGGGGGTCAATAATCTGCTGAGTAAATTCTGTTTCAGCTCTACAAGTTTTATAGTTGGCTTCAGGGAGGAGTTTAGGAAAGGAGCATTTCGGAATGACTTAATTTGAGCTCTCATGATTATTGAAATGAGTACTACTAGGGGGAAGTTCACAAATGGAGTTTGAAGGAGTTGTTCCAAATTATAATATGGGTAGGGATTTAATGACAGTGTTCGTGAGAAGACCTTAAATAGGGATCATGTAGCAGAGGATGTTTTTCCCTTTAGCACTCACTGTCTTTGACTTCAGTTGTAAACTCTTGTTTTGTTATTTTGCTCGATGTAGACTTTTCAAGCCTCTTTTTGCCTTTTTTTTTTTTTTGGTTCCAGAGCTGAACATAAACCAGAAGTGTCTCTTTTACCAGGTTTTAGTTTGCTGTTTTTCCAGGCCGTTTTCATAGAATGGTTCCAGGAATAGCTAGAAAAGACCTTGCAAGATCACAGAGTTTCTCTGTGTCATATCCCTTGACCCAAGGCAGGATCTAACAACACAGACATGCTCTCAAGCATCCTGGCAGATGAACTTAAAAATCTCTAGTGATAGAGACTCTCCTATCTCCCTAAGCAATTTAAAATTATTTTTAATAGAAATTTTTGCCCCATCTAACTTATAAATGAGAAATAATATAAATAAATAATCTAGCATGATTTCATTAATTGTACAGGAGCACTCAGGTTTTGACATGGCCAGGAGAGGGAGATTTTATGAACTTGACTGCTGTAGCTTTATTTTGTGTTCCGGTGCAACTCACCTTATGAAAGAAGGCATGATTAGGTTATGTGTAGTTTGCTGCAATATTGACCCTCCTCCCTGCTTACCTTTTTGCCTCTTTGATTATCTTTAAGGTTCTGTCCCCTGAAGAATTCTCATTTATTCTTATTATTCTTTCCTGATCTTTGCTTGTGCTGGTTTCATGAATAAAAATTTATTTTCTGTCTCCAGAGAGGATTGTTAGTAAAACCAGTGTTACAGAAATACAGATGAGAGAGAGAGAGACAGGAAACAGACTAAATTAGATCCAGGCAACACACAGATAAATAATGTGCAGATTAGGGTCATATTTCACATCAGGGCTTACAGTAATGATTTACCTCAGAAGGCATAATGCCTTAAAAAACACATGGAGAAAGTGTATCTACTGATATTGTTTAATACTAAATACCAAAGGAAGCACAGTGAATGCAAATTACCTTATCCAAACTCTGAGTATCTGTCCATTTAGTACTTTTTCTTGCAGTGTAGCCTGGGATCAGTGTAATCTAGCAGTAGGAGTCTGGGAAAGCTACTATTCAGAAAGTGCTTTCGGTCACTTTCAAGTTGTGAGGCAAAGAGGGCAATGTCGTTACCTATCCAGAGGAAGACGTGAGTGAGCCAGATTTCCTGGCTGTGGATTGAATCAGTAGTGGTGAGTTTCTGAGTGGGCAGAAACAGGCACTCCAATGTAGAGTGCAGGGCAAGAACTGTTCAGAACGGAATTGTTTGTCAAATGCATTTATTCAGAGCCAGGGCCTTCCTACGCAGTAGCCAATCCATTACAAATACAGATTTCTCTGGTAACTGCATGTTATTTGATTTCTCTGAATGCTATGATACAATTAATTTCTTGGAATCCAAGTGCCTGGATTATACTGCTTCTGCAGTAGAAGTTAATCACTTTCTCATTAAGCCTAAAAAAATTAGTTAAAATATCCATCAAGGTGTACCTACCTACAGGCCATTCATTCATTTTCATTGGAACCAAACCCCTCTGCTATGGTCTGTCGATGCACAAGAACTCCACTCACAGGCCTCTGGTCAGTCCCCCTCTGCTCCAGAATGATCAGTAAGTGCCACTTTAATGGCTTCCTTTCCACTTGCTTCTTGGCTAAAGGAAAGCAGTAATACAATGTTCAGTGATACAGCAGATGTTTCAAAGGCCTCATCAAAGAGGAGATTACACTGTTACCTAAATTAGGCATATTATGGAATTTCAGAAATGCAAAAAGAAATGTTCAAGCTAGGCTTGAATTGGCTAAGAAAGTTTTGGGATTAAGCCGTGTAGGGAAGGTCTCCTATGATACTGGCTTTTGACCAGAGTTTTATGGTCTTTTATTTGTCTGGTACCCATTCTGTCCCTAAAACACCTAGTGCAAGGAGCAGGTCAGGAGAGAGAATAAAACTGGATGATGCACTTGGTTTGCTGTAGAGGAATAATTTATCTTTGCATTGCTTACTTGCCTCCTGTCATTTGATTTACCATGACCTGTGAGAGAACATTCCTCTTCCACAGCCAAGGTATTCAGGTGGAGTTAATTGAGCAATTAAATTATCAGGTGATGGAAATAAAAAAATCTCATCCACATGGATGGATTTAGCAATGAGATTCCTTTCAGTTTCTGAGTTACTATTATGTAATGGGCGTGTTGCTACATAGGTGCAAACTCTGCAAAACAAAGAGGTCAGCAGCTATTCAGACTTGCGCTTTAGTGGACATGATGTTCATGGCTTCTGTCAACTAACCACAGAAGAAGGTGACATTTGGTGTTTCTGAGGATATACCGTGTTTGTGGACAGTCCATTTAATAGCACGTCCCTACCCAACTCCTTCTCTCTGGGAAAACTCCTGTCAGGAGTTTGTAGCAGTGGCTGAGCTAACAAACACATAATAAAACCCCTTCTTTCCAGTTGGATCCAAGAAGGAGTGAGGAAAGCTGGACAGTGTCCAAGTGCTGGTGGGTTTATACAGAATTTGAATTTGTTAAGCTTTACTTTTCAGCCCTTGGTTGAACCAGCTGTTTTAGAAGTCCTTGCTCTGTCTCTTCTGCAGGAATTCAACAGATAGAATTCTTTAATTAGATTATTGCAAAATATTATCCAACTCTTAAACCATATCTGCAATTCTCCACCCTGATTTTTTCAATTCTATCTTTCAGTTGTGGACCCCAGAGCTAGACTCAGGCTCCAGTGTCACTGTCATCTGTTCCAGACCTAGAAGGAAAAATATTCCCTGCTGGTTAAGGTATTCCATGGCTGAGATCAGACTCCTTTCTGGGGAATCCCTCTGTGTGGCTCAGCCTCAGAAGAGAGGAACCAATTTCCCATTTACTGATTCCTACATGTTTAATCTTTAGACATAAAACTAGCCTAGAAGTTGCATTAAACTTTTATATAGAATCAAACCCATGGATTGTCAGCAAGCTCTGCTAGTCCTTTACCCAAAGAGATGATAATATTACTGAGAAACTGAGTAACCAGATACCTGCAGAAATTGCTTATTCCTCCTGGGAGAGGGGAAAAAAACACAAGAGAAGTCAAACGAATAGCAAGCCTGGTTTTATTCTGTCAGACAGCAGGTTAATTGGCTTACTTTGAGGTCTGACCTCCAATTTTGTATACAGAGGTCATGGCTCTTGTTGGAGGGATCAATTAATAGATCAGTGTATCAGGCTCAATGCAGAAATGCCACCCAAACAGTACACAGGGAATATTTGCATACCTTTGTGTATTTTCTGTAGCAGATAGTTAATCTGGGTAACTCTTTGCTACCTGTTCCATTTCTCTTGCTCAAGAGCATTAGCAAATGTTTATTTAACAGAATGTTCTGTTCCTCTCCTTTTTTTTTCCTTTTTTTCCCCCCTCTCCTTTCTCCTCTTTCCTAAGACAGTGCAGGCAAAGCTCAGAGCAACTCCAGGCTGGAAACATCATGATGCAAGTTGGATGTACGGGGAAAGATCTGCCAAACAGGGAAAGAGAAAGAGCCTTTTACTAAAAGGTAAGAAATCAGAAGAGAGGAGATACTTAAGCACTTTGACTCACCTGAAAACACGCAGCAAATGGAATGCCAAGATGAACAGGCTATTTAGACCAGTAGAAGTAAAAACCAGGCTTGTGAACAGCAGCAACCAAGTGTCCACTAATACCCCCTGATAGAAACAGCCCTGCTATCTGGTCTAGTATAGCCGCCTTCCTGTTGTTTTAGTAGGAGGCTGGGCTTAGAGGCTCTCACTGAAAGATCTCCAAAGCCCTCAGTACTAGTCCCAAAGGCATTGCTTTCCAGTAGACCAATTCATCAGTTTTCTTCAAATGCTATTCACACAAAGCACTGAAAGTGTGGCGCATGATACAAGTCCCTATCATTCCTTTGTGCACATATGATGCCAAGCGAGTGGTAACTACCAATGCCGGTTAACACTTGAAGGTGACGGAAATCCTGTTGTGAGTGGGAAATGACAGACTAGCAAGTGACTTGTCAGAAACAAACATTTATCTGATACATGGTGAGTGCTGGAATGCCACTGTCAGAGATGGACATTTAGGAGGGAAACAAAATAAGGATAAGATGCTGAAGCCTGTTATCCCTTGATATGACCATGCTTCAGGAAATTTTGTACTCACCACCCAGCAAATGTTCTCAAATTTAGTTCCCACAGGAGAATTTGCTGAGCTATACACATGTCAAGTCAGAATACACTGCCCCTGCTTGTTTCTATGGTCTGTACTCCAGTGCTTTTCAGGGTTGATTTGGTGTTTTAGGCAGACAGAGGCCCTAGAAGAGACTGCCAAGCTTTGAGAGCAGCCTGGGGGTGTCCTTTTTCTGTTTCTTCATATCTGCCCTTATCTCTGCCTTCAGTGGATGCAAGAAGCAAGGAAGGCTCTCTGGCTTTGGGGCCATCCAGGAATATTACAGCACCTGTCTCTACTTGTTTACACTGAGTGGCTGTAATGCATCCCAACATCTGTCTGTCTCCATAAGGTAACTGATTGTTTGGGATGGTATGTAGTAGTCTATACCTTGTTAGATATTTTCAGGTAGAAAGAAGATGACAGCCTCTGCCTCTGCTGTCTGGCAGGCACTCTGTATGGATGGAAGAGGCTAAATTAAAAACAGCAGAAGTGGACTTTCTGGTTTTTCTTGATAACTGGTATAAAGGAGAGAAGGGAGCAGCCTGTGCACTGCAATTAACATCAAGTGCTATTGCAACTCATCCTGTAATGCAATACAGATACAATCTCAGCAGAAAATTGAATGCTGAGCTGAGCCAGAAACATAGAGCAATGCTGGGTTTTGAAGAAAGTAATTAGCCTCAGGGACCCAGTGGTTTCTCATTTCCCCAGTGGCAAACACGGGGAAGTGGGGCAGTATTTCCAAAGTCAATTTAGACAAGGTACAGAGCCAATTTATAAACCACAGTTTTAGCAACTGTTTAGCAAGATGCAGGCACACCTCTGGTCTTACTGGAGTGTCCATCATGTACCAGTGCCATGCTGCTTTGCTTTTGTGAGCTCTGGGTACCCCATCTCTGTCCAAGCACTGAGCCAGCCCAAGCCCCTGCCAGTGCAGCTGGCCAATAACAGCCCAGTGCAAAAATGCTTGGGCATCCTTTGTCAAGGGCGATGGTGTGTGACAGACCTGCCAGGGTCACTGTTCACCATGCCTGCAGCCAGCTGCTGTGACCTGCCCTTTGCATGGTGCCTCACCTGACCACCTCTTCCTGTCAGCCCTGGGTACAGCAGTGGCCTGACCCTTCCTTGTGCTGCCCTGCACTTGGCCTTCACAAATGCAGTGAATCAAGGTTTTCCAGAACTCATTGATCATATTAGTTTTGCTTTCCTTCTCCAGTACAAGATCAGAAGTGTATACTGAATCACAGCAATAAGAGAGCTGATAGCCAAGAAAACTTTAATCTTACTAAATACAGGACATACTGGCTTAAAGCTGCAGCTCACAATTAATACAAGCAGCAAGGAATTGAGCTGTCCAGGTAACATGGCAGGGATTAGAGTAGTCTCTATTTATGCTCCGTCTTTAAATGAGAATTTAGTTTAGAGCTAAATAATATGCAGCCTGTGCCTGCTATGGGTGACTGGAAGACCCTGCATCCAGGATCCTTGGTCCTGCTTTCCTGACATACTACTTATCACCTTTCTGTTGTTTGTGACATCCAGAATAAAACCTTTGGGGCATAATCATATCTTTGACTCTTGTGAAATGCATAGTCAATTTCAGGCATTGCAGTGAAATGACATACTTTATTTCAGTGAGTTTGCCACACTGTTTTGTGTTTCTGTACCTCTTTCCCCAAAGCTGCACCCAACAGTGAGACTTAGCACCAATATCTTGCATGGTACATATCTTACATGCCTGCAATTAACACTTTTGTCAGCATTTGTCCAGAAATGCATGGCCAATGTAGCCTAGTCTGTGTGTTGCCTCAAAGAAGAGTTTTTCCTCAGCTTGCTTTCATTCAGGTGATGGGTAAAAACCAAAAGATGATAAAGATCATCTTCTGAAATATAATTACTTCCCTGGTTCTGTTTCTTAAAATATTGGTCGCAGGAGTTTGGAAGTAAATGCAAATTTCATCATTTGGACCCTTAGAACTGTAGACCGTGGCCTTCTGATCCCAAGCACATTTTCAATATTCTGAGTTCTGTAAGTGCCCTCTAGTGACTAATTATTTGAACTGTGTTGGGTTTTCATTGCTGAGAGACCAGCCACTGAAGGGGTGGTTGAATGGTGAGAGCACGAGCTGGGTAAATGCCCTCATATTATTTTGAGGGCAGCACTAGTTTGTCTTGCAGAAGCAAACGCTTATTGAGCAGTCACTGCGCAAAGCCTCAGGCAGCAAACAACTGAGTGCGCACATATTGCTATCGTGGAAATAGCACATCTGAACTGAAACATGAGTCACTTCAGTACAAACTAGTGGAGGAAAAGCTGTCACTGCACCATACTTGAATGGTTTAGGTGAAGTGTGACGTTAGTGAATTTTTCCTGAATATTAAAAATTCATGTTCTTATCTTCTATTATAGTTTGCTATGTTGAATTTATTTTCTCAGTGAATTAACAACTCAATTTTAATGCAAATGGATCAGTACTGTTAGCACTGCTTTTCATTCTGCAGCAAAATGCTGGGTTTTATTTCTGATGATGCTTCTGGTGTGAGTTTTTGGTTGTGTTTTTCCTTTTTCTAAGTAAAAATTCAAGTGCCCTTTTAAATATTTAATTTCATCCATTAATATAGCCAGTGTAGGAGTTCAGTTCAGGAACTGATTTATCTGGGCTATTAAAGTCATACGACAATATGCTGAGGGCCAGATATGGAGGTGGTGTGCAGACTGGCATATATAAGATTTCTTTATGTTCTTACATTGTATTAGCCCATCAACTTCTTTACGCCTACTCAGTTAGCTTGTAAGGGATTCTAGGGTGGTGTAATTTATGTGGTAAGCTCATCTTACCATATAAGCATTAAGAACACATCATTAAAATGCAACTCACCTAGTTGGAACTTGCTTCTTTTTTTCTGTCTTACACTGTATTTGCACTGTGTTCAATACCATAGGCCTTACTGGCATGACTGGGAATTTACAGAAATATAAATTCTTCTTCAACTGATATCATAAATGTTGTGGAAAGCAGAGTTTCTGAAGGAAGAGGGGTCAGGTGTGATCTCTACTGGCCTAGTCTTTTCTTGATGACTTTGCTTGTATAAGAGCGTGCTGTTCTATAGGAAATGGAGAACTTGCAGAGTGTGTGCGCAGGTCCCTCTCTCTGCAGACATTAAAACTTGGTAACTTATCACTGTGTCATTGAGCGTAGGTTAATCTTTGCTCCAGCACTCATATGCCCTTTGGGTGTTCTGAAGCAGCAGCCCTCCAGCACCAAAAAACTCACAATGAGACTGTTTGGTACAGACATTGTATCTCCCCCCCTCAAAAAATCAAGTCATGTTTGGAAAAGAAGCTGCCAGTTCCAGGTGGATCACTGAATGTTATCAGGGATCCACTGAACGACACTGCGGATCCACTGAACTGAAAGACGTTTTAAATTAATTTTAAGACAAAACAAGGAAAAGAAACACCCAACATCACACAGCCAAAACCCCGTTCTTCAAGAGGGAGAACAACATACTCTCTGTTAGTGTCTTGCACAGAATTTCACTCGACTGGAGCTAATGTTTACTTCAGAGAAAAGGATTATGAGGATAGTAAGAGAGGTTTCCAAGAAATGGAGGAATGGTCTGATCTGAGCAGGGCAACTAATGAGGCCTGCTGGCAAATGAAACAGTGAGCCTAACATCAAGCTGTAAATGAGCAGAAATGAATACGCTGTCAGAAGCTGCTTTGTGGACAGACTTAACAAAAGTGTTTAGTGAATGCAAAAGATCTTGCATCCAGAGAAGGTAGGAGGGAACAGCATAGATTCATAGCAGTAGGTATTCATCACCAAAACTTGCTCTTTTGAACACTGTTGGGTTAAATTAGTACAAAATAAATAACATCAATTTATGTGCAAACTCACAGAGGAGAGGAGATTTGTGGTTTCTGTTTTGTCTAAACCCAAAGGATGCTAATAAATGAATGCATAGTAGGAACTGCTTTTGTTCTCTCCTTTGTCGTTACCCTGGGAAGGACTAGAGTTACTTGTCCCACTGTTCTCCAGTGGACAAACTGTGCTAAAATGGTGTAAGAGGTAATCTTTGTAAGCTTTGAGCAGACAGTTTTATCTAATTGACCACGGAATAAACATGAGTTTAATGTCTCAATTACGTTTACGAGGAGAAATCATTGTATAAAATGGCCATGACTGCCTGCCAGCATTAATAAGATAACCCGCTCTCCATGCCCAGGTGGGCATGACAAAAAGTCATCCTTGATGTCAAGGAATGGAACTCTCAAGTGCTGTGTTCATCTTCCCAGTGTTTGCAGAGCTTTCTAACCCGGGGTGGTGGTCGGACTGAGGCTGGCAGGAGCAGGGGCTGTTGCGCTGTGTGGGTTGCTTGTGGTCACTGAAGGGATGGCTGATTCTGGGTCTTTATCAAAGAAGGCAGTTAACAGTTGTGGGTGGTGTGACAGCCATAGTCTCAGCCCACTCAGCTGTCCCTGAGCACCAGAATCTGGGGGTGAGCAGTTGCTGGTGTTACTACAAGTACTGCTGATGGTAATGGCTCCTCCCAGCCACTGCTGTCTCTTGCCCCACTTGTCCGATTGTTCTGGCAGGCAGCAAAAATGCTATCTTTCAGCTACAATAAATTCTATGATACATAAATACTAATATATACTAATACTAATATATTCTAGCAGTTAAGAATGCTTAATGATTAAGGCTCCAAATTGGCAGTATTTTAAAAATAGAGCAGACTGCACTACATAATGACATCTTTGCAAAGGATGAGGAAATCTGAAACATGAGCAGGAAATATGGCCCTATAAAACAAAATTGCTGAATTCCCTTACCCTAGGAAGGGGAAGACTGTTAAACAGAAGAGAGAAAAGTGCAGCATCTTCTACGGCATCTGCTCTACAGGCCTATCGAAAAATATCTCTGCATCAGCTAAAAGTCTTGCTATCACGATCCACTTCAGCAGTGATTACAGTGCCAGCGTGGGGTAAGTCTGTGGAGATGAGGGTCCGTCAGCACGCACCTGTCTGGGGCAGCATCGCTGCAGAAAACGGTGCAGGCAGTGCGGCACTGGATGGTTTGACGTGAAGGAGTCGACTTCTCTACCCTGGGGCCTCCTGAGCGCGGCCTTGGCCACGAACGCTGCTTCGGGAGTGCCCGTGGGTGTGGAACAAGGTCGCGCGCAGGGGCAGAGCCGGCCCGGCCCCTCCCGCCTCTCCCGCCGGCGAATCGCGGGACACCGGCGCGGGGGCGGGACGGCGTCAGCAGGGCCGGGCCCGCGGCGCAGTGCGGGCCGGGCCGAGCGCCGGATGCCGCCGAAGGTGAGGCCGTCGGGCGGGGCGGGGAGCGGCGAGTGGTGGTGCCGGTGGGCGCGAGGGTCTCCGCTCGCAGGCGCCTTGGGGCGAACGAAAGGCCCAGGGCCGTGAGGGGCCGGCGGCCCCGCCCCGCGGCGGTTGCGCAGCACGGCTCATTCTCGGTTGACACAAAGGCTGGGGAAGGGGCGGCTCTCGCGCGGGCTCGGGGTCAGGGCCGGCCTTTTCCCGCGACGCTGATGACTGTGATGTTTTTGGAGCCCTCGTTACCCGACGCAGAAGAATGGGAACGAGATTCTGCTAAAAAAAAAAACCAAAACGCAAGCATTATTTTCGGCGTAGCGGTGCTCAGGAGGAGTGGTGATGGGCGGTCCCTGCCTGCCAAGCACGCTGCCTGTGCGTACACGTTTGCGCAGAGAGCCGGCAGGAGAGCCAGCATCACCTGGCAGAGTGTGATGCAGAAAAGTTGGTATAACAAACATCGACTGTCAAATCACAAATAACTACTGACAGTGAAGGCTAACAGCCACACTAAAGGAGAGCTTTCCTGCTTTGACACTGTTGTGGTCACCAGGTAGATTTGCCTGAGGACAGGAATTGGTCTTCCTGTGTACAGTTTATAAGTTGAGGAAAAAATGGGTGATGAGGAATATAGGCTCAGTTCCTAGTTTTGCACTGACTTTTCTGCTGGACTGGTGACATGCTGTGAGTTACAGCCTTTCATTCTAAGTAGTTACAGATCACTGTGTGTATTTTTGAGCCATGTATAGGAGTTCATTTCTTCTGTCACTAAAATGTTGCCGCTTTCGATTTGCAATACAATCTCTTTGCTATACACAGGACAGAGCAGGAAGATAAAGGAGGATCTAGTATGAACTGAAACTAATAGATAAGGAGATAATACCTATGTGCAAATGGTAAGGTATAATAGTGGTGAAGGGGGCTGCTAGCACAGCTGCGTTGTCATGTCTCTCTGAAAGGGTTGTTAGAGCAACTGTCATGAATCTGATTGGATTTTTGTTATGCCTTCTTTTAGGTATCTGTCTCCTAATTTTTAACAAATTCTCACCGTGACGAAGTTACTTTGTGCTGAAGGCTGATAAAGGTACTCCTGCAAAGTAAGTACTCTGTGAGAGACGTGGGTCATAAGAAGTTTACAGTAAGTTGCAGAAACAGTGTCAAGGGGAATGTTGGTGCAGACATCTTAATGAAGTTTCCATACACTTTTTCGGTTGGTCTCTATAGGGGACTTTGTGGTTAATGAGCTTTCCCAACAAGATGCAGCTTGCTGTTAGTGCTGTGTGAGATGGGGGTTGTCAAGGTGTGTAGCTGCAATTATGAACTGCCTGTTCTCTCTTATGTGATGTGCATCTTGGTCTGAAGAGGAGCAGTCTTGAGGAAACCCTTGATACAATGTTATCAATATTTCAGTAGATGTCTTCTCACTCTCATCCTTCCTTCTTCTCCTCAGGCCCCAAGTGCACTCAAGTTACCCCAACTGCAGTCTTCTGTGAGTTGCTTGGCATTTAGTTTTGAATTGTGCAGTGTTTTGTGTTGTGCAGTGTGTCTCTGGATGCCTGCATGGAGCTGGGGATTGGTCTGTGTAGGGCATCATCCACCACACTTAACAACTGTTGCATCAGTGTGACGTTAAACATAGACTTACTGAGTTGTGCTTTTGAGAATAGTTGGGGGTATGCAACAAAGAGTGGTTTTGTCAAGACTGAGGGCTATAGGAAGAAAGACCAGTGTGTGAAATGTGCCAGAGGAAGAAGCAGAAAATGTGAGATTTGTGGGAGTTCTGTACAGTACAAAGTAGTAGAACAGCTGGGAGTTTTTTCCCCTGAGGAACTGCAATCAAAAAAATAAGAGACTTGTTTTGCTAACTAGAGTGCAGCTGTGAGGATTTTTCTGAAGAAGTATGGGGTGATGTGGAGCCATCCTTTTGCAGCAGCAGCCTTTGATCTGTGAGCAAGGAAGCATAAAGAAAAGGTCATAAACTGTTTCCATTTCTGGCAAAAAGAGGCAAGAAATCTCATGTGATTTTGTTTAGGCAGCAGGTCTGTTGGGATCTATCTGATGCTATTTTGGAAACCATTTGGGTGTTTTACCCACCACACTGTGCACACTTTGGCTATAGGAGTGACCCTGATGAGATCCAAGGAGTCTGTCCAGCATGCCATTAATCCCTGAAAGAGGAGTAGCAGTGCTGAGGGTGGCTTGTGGGGTATGTATTTTCTTCTCATGAATTAGTTTGAAAATTCAGTTCCTAAGGATCAGACCCTGTCCTTGCAAGAGATATCTCTGCTGAATTCAGAAATGTAAATAGAAAGAAAACTGAAATTGGACATTGCAAAAAAGTTTTGCATTAAGCCTTGGCCTCAGCATAGGCAGCAGGAATGGTAGGATCGATACTGAAAGGGTTTTATACCGAAGTGATTTCACATCGCAGCAGGGGTCTGGATCTGCTGCCAAGCCACAGCTTTGCTTTATTGTAAACTTAGACTGAGGTTGAGATTTATCTTTTTAGCTTGAATGAATTTAACTCAAGTGAATTCTAGATAAATAAAAACCCATTGCTGTTATGGAAACTTCTGGGAAGTGCGACATGTCTAACTGTTAATTGTTATAAATATTTCAATCTACCATGATGGTTGGCAATGCCTAGGTAATGAAGATAGCATCTCTGGTGTCTCATTTGTGCAAAGATGGGGGAGACGTGCCTGTAAAACACCTTGTGTTGAGAGATGGAAAGAAGAGGTTGTAAATAATACAAAGGCCACACTCCATATGTGAAACGTTGATAAATGACTTGAACTTCAGTGAAAGAAATTAAGCAAGTTTTTCTTACTCAACCATTGTGTTCTGAGCTATTTGTCTTCCAGACCCTTACCCGTGATGATTCCGCCATCTACAACAAGCCCTGTCAGTGATGCTGCACTCTTGACAAGCATGGCTTCTCAGGAACTGTGGAGGTCATCAGTTCCAGGCTATTCTGGATTGGTCACACGGCACATAAGTCATCGGGCCAACAACTTCAAGAGACATCCAAAAAGAAAAAAACATATCCGCCCTTCACCACCACCACCACCAAATACTCCATGTCCTGTTGATTTGATTGACTTTGAGGATCTCCAGCCTCAGAGGTCTTTCTTGGAACTCCTGTTCAATGGGTGCATTCTCTTTGGGCTTGAATTCAGTTATGCCATGGAAACAGCCTATGTTACCCCTGTGCTGCTTCAGATGGGGCTTCCAGACCAACTGTATGGAATGGTGTGGTTCATCAGCCCTATATTAGGTAACTTTGCTTTACACTATTTCTTCCTTCTTGTTTTTTCCACTACATGGGGGTTATTTTTTTGTTTTTGTTTTCTCTACCTCAGCTGTTCATAAGTATATTCCATTAAGAAGCACTAGCCGTAATTTTAGACAAAAACATTGGAGAGTAATTCTTGCTGTGTCTTGCCTGAAAGAAGCCAAGTGTGCTCAAAAGGTCTGGTT
The DNA here is from genome assembly GCA_036023395.1 of Myiotriccus ornatus. Lineage (NCBI taxonomy): Eukaryota > Metazoa > Chordata > Aves > Passeriformes > Tyrannidae > Myiotriccus > Myiotriccus ornatus. Next base: position 3,285,011 of record JAYRBT010000056.1, on the reverse strand, counting down.
TTTTTAACAGCTTCTCAACCTCCTAAACCTTTTGTGAGGGTAAGCTTTGGTTGCTCTGTTCCCATATTTAAAAAACAGCAAAAGAGGATCAGTGTATCCATTTATGTCCCTATGAAAAAAAGCATACAGAGACAGCTCCCATGGGTGTGTGAAAAAAAGCAGAGTTGGGTTGTCTTGTTCTGTTTAACTTCCTTAAACAAATAAGGTGTTCCAGTGGCGAAAGAGCATCGACCACTGCTGTTATGGGCATTGGATTACGTGCCTTAGCATGGAGGCAGGGCTGGGAGTGTATCCATTACTGCTTTTGTACTCATGATATGCTTCATAAGAAGAAATAGGCCCCTACTAACAGGCTGGCTCAGATTAATACATTCAACTTTCCTACTCAGAAATTTGCGTGCTATCTTCCAAGCTAATCCTGCAGGGGATCTCCTATCTGATGTGGGATAAATGAAATAGCTTGTAAGGAACAGAGTGCTTGAGAACGTATAACTGTTGTACTCTGACTCTTCACCCAGTGTCAAACTCGTTATTATTGATGCAGAGGGAACTGCCATGTCAGTGAGCAGCAGCAAATTATGTTATTCAGTCCCTTTCCTGGGAAATGCCAGGCAGGATGCTGTGTGTGACCCTAGATGACTGGTGCTGACCGGGGATATCACTGTGCTATGGTGTCCTGCCTTTAACTGCCTTTTAAGGCCTCTCTGAAACAGGCTTTTAGAAAAATCCTGTTTATTGGGGATTTCTTTCTTCTAGGGTTTTTGCTACAGCCTTTGCTGGGAGCCTGGAGTGACAGATGCACATCAAGATATGGGAGAAGAAGACCTTTCATTCTGGTCTTAGCAGTAGGTGTGTCTTTTAGAAACTATGGGCATAACAGTTGTAAACATTATGCATCTCTCTTCTGTGACATCCACTGTGGCACTAGCTCCTGAAGTGTGGGGCATTGTGGGTCTGAAGAAGGTGGTGAGTGACACCGAGGTTATGCTTTGACAGCTGGAGATCTGTACATAAAAGCTTCACAGAGTCTGAAGGGATGATGTTTCTGAGGCTCAAGAATGTGGGGGGTTTTGGCCAAAACAAACTCGAGACATTTGTTAAGCCCAAACAGTGTGTATCCTATAAGCCACGCTCATTTCCCAGGCTGTGTTGATCTGAACAAGAGCCATTAGTGCTTGGCACAAAGCTGTGCAGGTAATATAATGCCTTTGGAGCCTGGAGCTCTGCAGGCTTCTTTTGCATACAAGCAGTGACTGATTTTGATTTGGTTTTATTCCCAGGAGCATTGCTTGGCCTCTCACTTACGCTGAATGGCAAAGATATAGGGAGTGCCTTGTCTGACACTGAGAATAACCACAAATGGGGGATCATTCTTACGGTCTGTGGTGTTGTCCTCATGGACTTCAGTGCAGATTCAGCAGACAATCCCAGTCATGCCTACATGATGGATGTGTGCAGCCCAGTGGATCAAGACAGGGGCCTCAACATCCACGCTTTGTTAGCAGGTATGCTTCCTTGGTACTGCCTGGGTGATGTTAACCCTAAGTAAACAAACCCTGCTGTGAGAAAGCAGAGTCTAAATCACTGGTCTTTTCCTGTATAAGCATAATGACCAAATATGGAGGAGATAGCACTAACTAACTTTGGAAAAAACCTTCTACTTCCTGCAAAAGGCTTTTGTAACTACCACAAGTCAAACAAGACTGGTTTGTTCATCTGAAGGTCCCTCACATAATTTGAAAACAAAATTATTCGTTGAAGGAGGAGGTTTAGCTTCATACAGGTGTGGAATATGTGTAATTTAATTGTTCTGTTGGAGGGGAAAGTGTATACTGGGTGCTGTGATCTCTCACTGCTGTCATCTTCAGTTGTTGTACTGCCCTGTTCTAGGAAACTATTTCACACTCTTGAATGTGTTCATAAGTAAGAAAGGATAGCGTTGTAAGGCTCTCACCATGTGAATGGAGTGAGAGACGTATCTGGTGCTCTCACAACTCCCATGTTCATCAGTAGCGATGCAGTGGCAGTTTTGTACGCTGTCAACACATTGGTGACTAATGAGCTTGCTTCGCTTCTGAAGTGATTCAATCTGTCTTGGATGCAGTTAGATCTGCGTTCCTCTAACTGAGTGAGGAAAATGGATTTTCACTTTCAGGAAAACAGTCTTAGCTGAATGATTGCAGAGCCTTGTCATAAGGCTGGTGGACACTTCTGTTTACGGACTGAAATAGCTGAAGGTAAGGTGTTTTGTTCTTGGCAAAGAAAGAAGTATTATTTTTAGTTATTTGTATCATCACTTTTACAGCACTTTCTCCCTCTTTTTGTACCGTGTTGGTACTCCAGACTGTCCTTGTGGCACAGGTAACTGTGTTTATTACTGCATTTGGAGAGAAAAGGGGTTGAATGGCAAAACAGAAATAACATGTTGGATTCTACTCATGAATCATTAGACAAATGATGCCGTGCTGCTATTGACTTGTGGGATTGCATAGGGAAGATAATCTTGGCTCTGTTTTTCCACCAGGTCTTGGAGGTGGCTTTGGTTATGTTGTTGGAGGAATACACTGGGATAAAACCAGTTTTGGAAAAGCTGTAGGAGGGCAACTTCGTGTCATCTATCTCTTCACCTCAGTTATACTGACTATTGCTACTGTGCTGACTCTAATTAGCATTCCAGAAAGACCCTTAAGGTCCTTTAGCCGGAAGAAAAAGGTGATGAAGAGTCCAAGTCTTCCTCTCCCTCCTTCTCCACCTTTCTTCTTTGAGGAGGGTGTAAATGAAAACTTTGCTTCTCATAACTCAGCTCACTTACATGCAAGTTTTTCAAGTCCTGTTTCCCCCGTCAGCCCACTCACGCCAAAATATGGGAGTTTTGTCAGCAGAGACAATTCTTTGACGGGAATAAATGAGTTTGCATCATCATTTGGGACTTCAAATATTGACAGTGTGCTTATAGACTGTTTTACAGGCGGGCACAATAGTTATGTAGCACTTCCAGATAGTTTGGCCAGGCAGCCTGTCAGTGTTAGCTTTCCTCAGGTGCCTGATGGCTGTTACCAAGGAGAAAATGGAGTTCTAGAACAAGGGGAGAGCAGCATAACGCCTGACGGCGACTCACTAAGAGTGGGCTCACTGGATGCAATAAAGCCACGGTCGTCAGGGATCTTGAAAAGACCTCAGACCTTGACCATTCCAGATACCATAACAGGACACTGCCCAGAGAGTAACAGAAGAAGAAATGTAACCTTCAGCCAACAGGTAAGAGGAGGAAATCAATGATACGACCATGTAAACATGAGCATAATTAATCTCTTCATATAGTTTTAAACATGTGGTTCGCAAATTGTTCATAACAGCTCATAACAGCTTGTTCATATAAGTCATTATGGAAACAGCACACCTGCTATGACTCTTATCAGTAAAATAGTGGGTGGAATGTGAATTATGACTGGCAGTCTGTCAGCTGCCTTTGTTAAGGTGGCAGAAACGGGAATGTCCCACTCTTACCAGGTCATGTGTGAGAGGTAGGTTGGGGTTTTTGATCCCTGCTTTACCACCAAGGGAGCTATCACGTGAGAGCAGAAAAGGACACATTTTTATTGAGCTTATATCTTCCCTTTTCACAGAAAGACCTGCAAGATAGGGCCAGGGATAGGATTCTCCCATGAGCTTCTCCTTATGGCAGTCATTACATCTGGTTCCATCAGGGAGGTGAGGGGTGAGGTTTCCCTTACTGAGGGATAAGACTTGACCTCTCCGTCCACTTGTTGGTGATAACTTGGAATATCTGAGACCTTTGTATGGTATATCATTTTTTAGGATCTGGGGTGAGGTAAACTGTCCTCTGTTATTTTTTGGTTTGGTTTTGGGATTTGCTTGGGGTTTTTGGGGAGCGATGCTGTTTTCTTGTTTGGTTGGTTTGTTGTTGCTGTTGCTGTACTTTGACCCGATTTGTGAGATCAGACTTTGTTAGGGCTGGGATTTTACTTACTGTGCATGTAGACATTGAGCATCAAGGTTAGCAAGCAATGAGAATGTGTTTCAGTTAAAACCAGCTTCTTCTTCCTCAGTGTCTCTATAACTTCAGGATCCAAATTCACCTAAATGTGGGTACAGCTCCTATAAAATGCAGTAGAATTTATCCATTCCTTATACTAGAATCTGGATGTAGTTGCCAAGTATCCTAGTGAAGTGAAGAGTACTGTTTCAAGTATAGTGAAAGCTGTAGGGCAGTGCTGCCATTGAACACTTGTTCCGAGGCTGAACTTACAGTTTAGCCCAATACACTTAATCTCTGAGTCATCATACTCCAGCAGCAGAGTTTATCTTTCAGATGGTCAGATAGGTGTGCAATACTGCATACATTTGCTTAAAGGATCTTTGAGTTTTTCTTACCGTGCTTGTTGACCTGGGAGTTCTTATGGTGCAGGTTGCTAATATCTTGCTGAATGGTGTTAAGTATGAGAGCGAGCTGAATGAATCAGACGAGACCTCTGAGCAACCACTCTCTGTGAAACTGCTTTGTTCGACCATCTGCCAGATGCCCAGGACTCTTCGTAACCTCTGCATCAACCACTTCTTAGGTATTCAGAAAGTGCCCTCTTCTACTTCACAGGGAAGTAGCTCTGCACTGCCTCGGGTGAATCTTTCTCAATATTTTACCTGTTGCTGCAATGGCTGCTAACTAGGGAGGACTTGATTTGTTCCATATACAGTTACCAGTAAGGTACCTTCTGATCCCCTTAGTTTCTTAGAACACCGAGAAAGGAGAAAGGAAGAAAAATACCAAAACACCCCTACAAAAGAGTAAAGCCTGTGTTCCTAGATAGGGAATAACAATGGCCTAAATCAGTGCATCTGTTAAGTAGAACGTTTACACCAAACAGAAAGCCAAGATTAGCTGCATTTCCCTGATTACACCTGAGACTACCATTCGCTTTCCTCCCTTTGACAGGACATGTTTCTGAGTCCCAGAACAGGCCACAAGGAGGTGGCACTGCAGAAGTGCCTATAACCACTAATGTTACCTTTACTCTTAACCAGTGTGTGACTGGTGATTAGGAAGGGCTTGCAATCAATCCAGTGTACACAAAATTGGACAGAAGGTGCCAGGTAGTTAATACTCATTGGCTATGAAAGGAATTAAGAGATTGTCTGCATTCATGGCCTTGATGCCATTTTTAAGTAGACTTTTTGACTGTGTCAGAGGCACTCTGGAGGCTGCAACCATGACATAAGAGGCCCTCCTTCCAGTTCTATATGGGGGGAGAACAGCAACCTGAAATTACTATGGGATAAACCACTCTGTTAAACTGAGCGTTGTGTCTTGTCAGCTGAAGTTGTGTCCTGTCCTGAAGGCAGCACACGCTGCCATCATCTATTTTTCTGTCTTGCTAAACCAGTATGTTGTGGCCTTTATTCAGCCTCTAGCATTCCACTTTGGAATTCAAATGGTAAATTTTGGTCTTTAAAATCCTGAATGTCTTTAACAAACATTGCAGCATAATGCACGGGGAACGGTGATGGCTGTGTGTATTACTGGGTGTGTTTTGTAACATAGCTGATAACATCCATACAAGCTTACAAGGGGAAAGGATACTCTGAAATCCTGATAGGTTATTTCTCACTTCTTTCAGGATGGCTTTCGTTTGAGGGGATGTTACTCTTCTATACTGACTTCATGGGAGAAGTAGTGTTTCAAGGGAATCCAAAAGCACCTCACAACTCAGATGAGTATCAGAAGTACAACGCTGGGGTCACCATGGGCTGCTGGGGAATGTGCATCTATGCATTCAGTGCTGCTTTCTATTCAGGTACTTGGTACAGCCATCTTAACTGCTGCTGTGAGAAAAGATGCACACTTTCCATAAAAGTTGTGTTTCTGCAACAGGTAGCTCGGTGTTTATGTTGCACATAGCCTACCAGCACAAGTCCTGAAGCAGAGTGTTCTTTTTCATGGTTAACTGTATTATGTTATAACTAACATAACTATATTTTTATGTTAGTTAGCTTGGCCTGCATTGACAGTAGATGAGGTCAGCAATCCAATAAAAACACATCTTTCTTAGTATGTAGTTCCTTTCACAAGTGGCATTTTCAGTGGACATTGAATCCAGAAATACATGCAGCCGCCATAGGCACAATTCTAGTGCAGCAGCACTCAGTGCCTGTGTTTCCCCAGCAGAGCATTCAGGTGTCATGCACCACCACAGCACTTTGTCATGTGTGCCGTACGTCTGCCTCCCCACCCCCACCAATTCCCATGTGCCCCTCTGGGACATCGGCACAGCTAGGCTTCAGCTCTGCCATGCCCTCCATGGACATTGGGCAGCAAGGCTGCATCAGAGCAACAGGATTTGGAAGGGGCCCTTGGTGCTCACATGCAAGCCACCGATTACTCAGAGGCATAATGGTTGCCACTGAGATGTGGCTGCCTAACTGCGGGACTACGAGGCCTCAGATGCACTGACTGGTTGACACTGGGGAGGGATGCAGTTCAACCAAAATGCCATTCCATTTTCTTGCAGCCATGCTGGAGAAGCTGGAGGAGCGGTTCAGCACACGGACGCTGTACTTTGTGGCATATTTGGCCTTTGGACTGGGCACGGGCCTGGCCACCCTCTCCAGAAATGTCTATGTGGTGCTGTCACTGTGCGCTACCTACGGCATTCTGTTCGCTACACTCTGCACATTGCCCTATTCCCTGCTCTGTGACTACTACCAGAGCCGTGAGGTGAGCCCTGGGCCGGGGAGGGGAGGGAGATTCCTGTGACACCCCCTTATACTGTGGGTGTGTCCCCTGCAGTTTGTAGGCTCCAAGGCAGAGGGCATGCGGCGCGGGATGGGCGTTGACATCTCCTTGCTGAGCTGCCAATACTTCCTGGCACAGATCCTCGTGGCTCTGGCCATGGGGCCACTGACAGCGGCTGTGGGCAGTGCCAGCAGTGCCATGTACTTTGCCAGCCTGGTGTCCTTCCTGGGCTGTCTCTTCTCTTCCCTCTGCGTCACCTACGAGCTGCTGCCCACCGAGGAGCTGCCACCTGCCGAGGAGCAGCGTCCACTCTTGCCCCATGCGCAAAATGAATAAATGGGAGAAGCTGCCACAGCCTCTGCTGCCTCACTGCATCACTGTCAGCCTTCCTATTGTGGCATAACAGGTTTGTGCACCCCCGGGATGGCAGCAGTGGGCATGGCAAATTGCGAGAAAGGTCTGCACTGGCTTTGCTGAGCTTTCCCCTGCCTGTGGGAAGGTGAGGGGTGAATCAGCAGCGCCTGCACTGCTGGTCCTTCCCCTGAGGTGGCAAAGGCCTGTCTGTGCCCCTGGGGCCACAGCAGCAGGAAGTGGTGGGACCATTCCCTCGAGCTGCCTCATGGTGCTGTCATTCCCAGGGGAACCAGTGGTATTGTCCAGCATGAGGCAGGAGGCCTAGAAGTCTGATACCTGAGCAGGGCAACCTCAGTCTCTCGAGTGGCAGAGAGTTGCTGGGCTGGGCTGCACACACTGCTGTGGGTACTGCCACTGGGGGAACAGCGATCTGCCAGTCTGGTGGGCAGAAGGTGCCATCTCATGGCCAGGCAGAGCCCAATCCTCCATCGCCAAGGGCAGGGGTGATTCTTGTGAGGCTTTTGGGAGCTGTGGGTCCAACCTACAGCCTCTATACCTGTGGGAGGCTGGGCTCTGGAGGGTGCTTTCCAAAATTTTGGAAAGGCTGAGAGCAACTGGTCCTGCTTGGGTGGTGTAAGTACTCTGTGAAGTGCCATGGTTGGACTTCTGGTTGCACAGAGCTCCCACCAAGTGCTACAAGAAACCACTGTGGGCTGAAAGTGGCGTGGCCTGGCTCCCAAACCCTGCTTGTTAGGTCCTGGCTGTGGTCCTTGGTAATGTTTGCCAATATGTGCAGATTTCCTTCCACATTAGACTTTTAATTAAGACTACAGGGGTTTGTGATGACTTAGCAGGAGGATGGACAGTTGTCCATAATCCAGCTGTGGGGAGAAGGGTCTTTTTCCATCAGCCTCTCTCGGGTAGAAGCTTACTCTCAGAGCTAAGTTGAGTATTTAAGAAAAATAATTTGTATGAAAGCCTTCATCACATCATCTTTGTTTATATAGTTTTACCTTGTGACATTTTAAAATCTGCATGGGGACCAGTGAGTAAGTGCTTGTCAGCTAGAACTGCATCTTCCATATCCCAGTAAAACTAGTAAAAGGGCTTTGGGTTTCATTATCTGTGAGATTTCTTAATTATTCTGATTTTAGAAGGTGGTAAATATGTGAGAACTTGTAAAAGTTCTAGTTAAGGCCAGGAGTTAATTTTTTAAGTCAGAAATAAAACTATTTCTAAAATCCCTATCAGTCTGCTTCCGTATTTGGGTAGGCAGCCAATGTTTACCAAGGCTGATGGACATTTTGATGTTTTCATGTGCATGGCATCCCTGTAGAGGTTATTTCTGCTTATCTGGTCTTTAGGTCTTGAGTAAGAGTTGTCACGGGAGGGTTGCTCCTTTTAAATGAGTTGTACTTAACTGTATACCTAAGTTTATTCTGATGCTTGATCTACGATGCCAAGATGAAATAATTAGTGTAATCCTTAGCTGTTGTGGCTTACTATACTTCTGTGCTGAAAGCATAATATACAACATGTAAGAACCCCTCCTTTTTTATCATCTGTTCCTCCTTTTTAAAAAATTTATTTTAGAAGCAAGTTTCATGTTACTCAGCATTGACTTAAATGGAGGAATACTATTAAGATTACGAAGTCAGGCACTCAGAGGTAAAGGATTATCATATTGATGGGTATATTCATCTTTAATTTCTTCGTTTGGGCTTACGTACTGTCATATCTGCAGGAATATCTGTGATGTGCCATTTCCTTGATTATGGGACAGCTGTCTCCAAAAATGTTCAGGACAAAGCTGGAATAAAATAGCATGAGAAATTGTTGGTACTTCTGACAATGTAAAGACTTGACTTTGGAAAATTTTTCTTTTCTCGTTGGTCTGCCTTGTAATCTTAATTTTTCTTCTCAAACTTTTAAACTCAAAAATTATTTCTTTGTTTGGTCCCACTAGCTAATGTGGTATCAGGTCTTAAAATGTTTTTTCCTCTTAAGTTTTGTAGCCTTTATTGCACTAAATGAATTGTGAGCACTTTCCTTTTCTAGGTAGCTGGAGCAGCAGATCACTTTGTTACAAGTGAAAATCTTCAAAATGTTCACAGAATTGATGAAATCAGTGTATCTGATAATAATGTTTGTCTCTAGTACCATCTGTAAATACTATGAACTATGCTTAACTATTGCTATGCCTATATGCATTACCCAATAAAATATATATTACATTTTCTATTTTATGGGATATGGACTTTATTTTGCATATATACTAATGTAGTGTTACATACATAGTACTTTTAAGTCAACATCACTCTGTGTTAATTTGGGGCTTTGAGCAATATACTAGTGGTGTCTGGAAAAAAAACAGGGCCTGTCACCTTCCATCAAGTAGAGTTGCACCAAATCCATAGAAATAACTTAATAAAGTTATTACTTGCTTATTCTCTTCGTCATACATTTTGTATTTTACAGAAATTACTGTATACAATCCCTGTTGAACTGCGAGCTACAACATGGTATCTACCTTTTGGAATCCAAACACTTCAAATGTTCTGTCTAAATCTGAACATTGCTGATTAGAAAAAAAGATGCATGAGTTTAGGCATGAAAATGATTTTACGCTGTGCTGTTTTTCAGTGATGCCTAAAGGTTAACTCTGAATAAGTCCGTATCATTAAAGACTGCTTTACAGCAATTATTTGTGTATGCTCACAAAGGTATTTGTAACAGATATACAGAAGCAGGGAAAATGGGGAGACTGACAGGGAAAACACCTTATCAGTTGTTGTCTCATGTCTGTAATGAAGCTAGTTGTAAGCATTTCAGCATGTATCTGCAGTTCACTCGAGTTCTGCTGTCTCTCGAAAAAAGACAACCTAATGATTTCAGAACTTCTGCTGTATCTTTGAATGGAAAAAATGAGTCTTCTCAAGAATCAAATAGAATAAAATTGTATGACTGTATAAAGAAAAGCTATATTGGGAACTATTCAAAAGAGTTTTCTAGTCAATTTATTTTCTACAAATGAATAGTTAGTCATCTTGTACTCTATAGGAGATACACTTTATTTAAAAAAGAATTTGTGTAAAAGATAGCTTTCTTAATATTTGTTTTCCGTTCCTCAGACAGGGAGACAGTCTTAGGAGAGAGGAGAAACTTTCAGATGCCATTGCCATAATAACACCCCATGAATTGCATTAAGTCCAGTAAACATATTGAGAATTCTATGAGTAATGGGATTGAAATGCCAAGGGAGATCTCCAGCATCTGTTTCATTTATCTAAATAAACATTTTCTGTACCTGTGGTTGTGAAGACATAATGATTCATTTAGCCCTGCTTTCCTGCAGGGAAGGTTTTTGTTGATGTTCACTAGAGAAATGGCTGCAGCACCTTTCCATTGGCTATTCCTTTGCCCCAGACTACTGCTTCTGTAGCAGGGTCAGGGGAGGGGAAGGTGCTGGTGAAAGTGGGCCTACATTTAGGTTGGCAAATTTCAGGCTGCAACGCCCCAGACAACAGCAGAAGTTGTAGGGCGGCAGTGCCAAAATAAACCCCAAAGAAGCAGAAGGTGCATCTAAGGTAGGAGAGAGACTTTGGCAGGGGTTTTGCCTCTTGGAAGAGAGTCAAATATGTGATGAAAGAGTAAGACTCATAGCTCAACTTCAGGCATGCCCCATCTCTCTTTAAATGAGACTGAAATCTTTACCTTTTTCTCTCCAGAGAAGCCCAGAATCTCTCTGGAGAAAGTAAACAGAAATACAGCTGCACTTCCATTTGCATTTTTCTGTGCCAGGCCTTTCCTGAACCCCTGGACGGTCCCGTTACAGTAAATCAGAGCCAGGAGTCAAAACATTTGACAAGTTGAGCAGGCAAATAGAAACTGGCAGTAGCCATGCCATTGCTGCAGAGAGAGAGATGCTAGAGCCAATGGCATGTCTTTAGAAAAAGCTGTATGTGTCTCCTGGAACGGTTCTCTATGTGCATTAGATTAGCAAAACCTCTTTTATCTCTGTGCACCAAATTTGGCCACAATAAACTTTGATTCAGAGCAGAGTCTGTAGAAAGCAGCAGATGCACAGTGTAGAGTGTGCAGATGACACTTTAATGTGGTCAGATACACTAACAGGGCAGGATGCTTTCTTAGGCCAGGGCCGGGCCTCTCGGCCGGCACGTCTCTCAGGGCCCGGTGCCGGTCCTGTCGGCAGGGGCAATGCCCACCTGCTGTTCTCGCTGTCGTCTCTGGCGCAGCCTCTCGGCGCCGGTCACCGTCATGGGGTGGAGCGGCAGGAACCCCGCCAGACCTGCCAGCAGAGGAGGTGAGACGCGGCCGCTCCGGGCCCCGGGGCCCCCCCCCGCCCTCTGCTGCCAGGCGCCCGCCCCAGGCCTACCCAGGAGCTTCTCGGCGGGCCGGGAGAGCTGCGCGCCGCAGCCCAGCCAGTAGCGCAGCCGCTCCAGGTTGAGCCCCGCCACCCTCTCGCCGTGGATGTTGGGCAGTGGGTCGAGGCAGCCGAGCTGCTCCAGGTACTTCCCGTCGCGGGCACGCTTGCTGTGCGCTGCCACGATGCGGAAGAAAGGCCGGTTGGCGCAGCCTCCGAGGGCGAAACGGATCACGACGTGCCCGCCGCGGTAGCCTTTCAGGAGGCGGCTCCCTGTGAAGAAAGCAAGGTGGTCACGGGCCGCACAGGAGCCGGTCACGGGCCGCTCACAGGCTCGGGACTCACCGAGCTGCACCATGACTCCCGCCCACTATTCGGCGCGGAGTGATGATGCAATAGGGGCCGACGGCCAAAATTCCATACGGACGAAGATACCTCCCAGAGCAAAGGTACCCGCACCGCAAGCTCTTGCTCTTTGTGTAGTGCCGAGAGTGGAGCACCAGCTGCATTTGGGAGACGGAGGCTCAGGTCTTGCTTTTTGGCTAGTTGTGTTATTACGTAATTATTTTTAAAAGCAATTTACTAATTAAAAAAATTTTTTTTACCTAATTAGCAAATTAACTAATTAATTTTTATCTAATTAGCAAGTTGCTACTTGTTTTTCTAGCTATTTCGTAATGAACCAATTATTATTTTAAACCAATATAGTAATTAACCCTTTTTTTTAAACTAAATAACCAGTTAAGCAGTTAATTTTTTAAACAAATAACTAGTAAACTGACCAAATTTTAAACGAATTATGTAATTAATTTTCGACTATTTAACTGATTAAACAATTTTTTTGATTAATTAATTAAATTTATTTTAAAGTAGTTCTTTTAAAGTAATTAAATTTTTAAATTTTTACTTAATTAACGAATTATTTTTTCTTTGTATTTAAATAAAATATTTTTTCACACATAGTAACAAAGCAATTTTTTGCACCTGGATTAGTTATTATTACACATTTAACAATCAATTAATTCATTAGCCCCTCTCTCTGCCCCAGACATGGTGAGACTTGCAAATGAGTTCACACTGAACTAACACCCCAGTCACCACCACAGGGCACCACAGATGCACATAACACCCTAAAAATCCTGAGAAATATAAACCAATTTCCAAGATAACTCTGACACATGCATAAAAGGACCACAAAAAAAACCAATTTAAAAAAACCTAAGACAGCACTGCCACCTAGTGATCAGAAAATGAAATTGCTTGAAAACTTTACAGTAAACACTGCCACCTACCGACAAAACACAAGAACTGCAAAAGAAAAAGTAACGGACAACTTCGCCACCTAGTGAATGAATACAGTAATTGCAGAGGAAAAATTAATTGGAATGCTGTCCCCTTGTGGAGACTAATAGAATTGCAGCCAAAGATTTTTTTTTTTTTTTTTTTTTATGGTTAGGGTTAGGGTTGGCGTTCGGCGCGCTCCTGCAGCTGGGTGGTGGCTGGTGAGGGATCCGCTCCTGCTCCCGTGTCCCGTCGCCGTGCTGCATGCATGGGAGATGCTGCCACACCGATCTGTGCTGTCGACCTCGTGAGGAAGCCGTCGGGAGCTGCGTTTCGACGTCGGAATCGGCGGAGCAGTTGGCAGATGGCAGGTGGCCATGCGGGGCTGGGCTGTGGGACCAGGCTGCGCCGGGTCGGGCCGGGCGGGAGCCAGGCGGGGGCCGGACGGACCTGGGGGTTCCCCAGACCGTCGGGGAGGGGCGGATGGATGGGCCCGTTCAGAGGAAGGGGGGAGATCCCCGGGCCAGGCTGGGTCAGGCCGGGCAGTGAAGCAAAACAAGGCCTTAGAAGGGTTAATCGAAGCATCTTACTGCAAAGACCCACTTTTCTCCCCCTGTTTTCTA
>JAYRBT010000056.1:3244605-3267634 GCA_036023395.1 Myiotriccus ornatus | reverse complement strand
GGTGCTGCCCAAAGTGCTCCAGTCTTGTTGTTTTAGAGGGTAAAGAGTCCTTTTCCAGTGGCAAAGCCCTTTTTACCATCAGTGTCCAAACCCACCAAACAGTGAAATGGCTTCTGCAGGGACTCATGGACCTTGTCCTGCACGTGGTCAAAGCTCCATCCAACATCCTACCCAACGCTTTCCATAGCAGCAGATTCACTACTCCCTCTCCACAAACGTTCCACGTTAACCCAGCAGGTTCCTGGTACAGGTGCATCCCATACAACTCTTACTTACCTTCCATTTTTTCCACAAGTGCTGCCTTTTCCTCCTCCAGCACCTTCTGCTCCTGCGTGGCCTCCAGCAGCCTGTCCTCTAAAGCCACGATGGTCAGGGAATGCTGCTTGCTTTGCTCCCTGTATCCTGCTATTTCTTCCTGCAGTTTCTGCCTCTGTAGCTCCTTGTCCTCCTGGAGAGCCCTGAGCTGCTCGTCCTGCACGAGCACCTGCTGCTGTAACAACACCTGGGAAACAAGACATGGGGGAATGGCTGGAGGCACTGGGGGTTTCCTTTGGGATCACCATCAGCATCATCTCTCCTGCCTAGCTGTTGGAAGGACGGAGGGAAGGATTTCAGGGATGGGGGAACCCTTCTTCACCAACTCTGAGCCCTCCACCTGCACACACAGGTTGGTGGAAGTACCTCTCGGGCAGTGGCTTCCTCCAGCTCACGCAAAGCTTCTTTCAGTTTGCCCTCTATCACCTCCTGCTCCTCTGCCTTCCTTGCTGTTGCCTACAGGATGAAATTAGCAGTAATTAAGCTAGCCAGGAATCCTCCTTTCTCTCTGCAGATATGCATCTCTGTGTATTTGAGGGGGGGGGGGAAACCAAGAGTCCATTGATTTGGGCCCCTGGAGCACCACATTACAGCACACACATTCCTGTTTCTTCACTCCAAGGGGGAGCTGTTCTGCTTCACTTCCCATGCTCACCTCAGCCATGCTTCTCAGGTGGTTTTCCAGCTCTTGGATCTTCCTCTGCTCTTCCTCCACACGTTTCTCACACTTGTCCTTCTCCTCGGCGAGAGTGCTTTCCAGAACCTGGGAATTGATAGACCACAGCACAGAAAAAATCATGGCCTTAGGAAAAAGACCTCAGCTCCAAGGAGGAAAGCAGCAGGGAGGGTCACTGCTCCAGAGCAGGGGCAGGTGATGGGAGAAAAGCTTGGCAGGACCCGAGGTGACTCAGTGAGGGAGTGGATGGGAGTACCTGGGGAAAGGTACAGCCAAGAGACCAGGGAGGAGCTGCTTGGCTGCTCCTTGCCTGAGTTCTTGGAAAAATCAACACCAGGAAACCACCATTCCCAAGGCACTAGACACAGAAACACACTAGAAAGCTGTGTTATAAGGCCACCATGACCTGCTGTCCCCACCACAACACAGGCATGGCAAAACACCAGCTTGCACCCTCACTGACACTCCATCCCACACCAGAGCCACCAGCACTGTGGCCTGGGCTTTCCTGGGATGGAGGGGGACTGCTGGTCCCTGCTTCACAGGGGATATCCTTTTCCAGCTAAAACAGACCCAACAGGAGCTCAGCATGGGGAGGGAGGGAGCAGAGGGCTTGAGAGGAAGCCATGCAGTGTTTCCCTAAGCTCACACATCAGGAAGATGCTCCTTGCTTTCCCCTTTCTCCCAGGGATTGACTGGCACCCTGTTACTAGCATCCTGTTACCCTCAGGTGCTTCCCAGTACCACCATGGATACTTTGGGGGAGTTTACATCACTTGCATCCACACAGGGGGATATTCTATATCCTCTTGGGATCCCATAATGCTCTTAGGACTGTACCCAGAAAATTCAAAGCTAGAGATTCCTCCTTCTAACAACCAATGCTCTTACAGACACCCATTTTCCCTGCATATAACATTCCCTTTCCAAACCACCAGCTGTGCCACTGTACCTCTTTGTTCTCCTTGTTCTTTTCCAGGATAATTTGCTGGATTTTTATCTCCAAGGCTTGCTCATGTTTTGCTTCCAGCTCCTTTGTGTTCTCCTGCAGCATCTCTGCCTGCGACTGCTGGAGCCTCTCTAATTGCTCCTACAGGGAGACATCGAGATATTAAAGGAAGTGTGTCAGCAGCAGGGGAAAAAATAAACCTCCTGTGAACATTCACTCACAAACAATTCCCAAAAGAGTCTCCTTTCCCCTGCATTTCCTGCAGACCCAGGAATCTTGGCTACTGCACATCCCCAATCCAGGCCTCACACTGGCTCACTTGAGATTACCACTGTGTTTAACCATAGAAAGATCCCAAATGTACAAGGTTCATGTACATAAATATTTCTTTACCTGCAACAGCTGATTCCTCTGTGCTCCTTCTTGACTCTTTCCCAACAAGCTCCTGAAAGCAGCCAACAGCCCTGCAGAAGTCAACACAACCTCGCTGTGTGGGGTGCTCACACACCATATTAGGGATATTGGGGAAAATTTCTTCATGGAAAGGATGGTCAGGCATGGGAACAAGGTGCCCGGGGCAGTGGTGGAGTCACCACCCCTGGAAGTGTTCAAAAGGTGTGTGGATGTGGCACTTGGGAACCTGGCTGAGTGCTGGCCCTGGCAGTGCCGGGTTAACGCTTGGACTTGATGACCTTGGAGGTATTTTCCAGCCTTAAAAATTCTGTGATTCTGTGATTTACTCCACAAGGAGCAGCTCAGTCTGGATTTTCTCCTCTGTCTCTGGCTCGTCAGGACAACCCACCTGGTGCAGGTGTTCCCAGGGATGCCCAGCAGGACACAGACCTTGGCCAGAGGTGCACAGGTCCATCCCCGCACTGGCCAGGAGCCGCTCCAGGTCCTCCAGCCAGGAGAGGGGGACACTTGCCATGTCCACCACTGCTGTCCTGATGGCTGAGATGGAAGGATCCAGGGACACCACCTCCAGTTGCTCCAGCTCCCCTCGCAGGCTGGCGCTGCTGCAGGAGCTCCTCAGGCAAGCCTGGAAAATATGGAACCAGTGGGGAACAAACCACTCTGCACAGCTTGCAGGGAGCTGGCAAATGACACAACCTCTCTGAACATCTTGGGCCAGGTTGGACAGGGCTTGGAGCAAGCTGGTCTAGTGAAAGCTGTCCCCACCCATGGTAGGGAGTGCAACGAAATGAGCTTTAAGGTCCCTTCCAGCCTGAACCATTCTCGGATTCTATGACAAACTGCTGGGAACAGCCACATGAATGCTTTGGGATGACACTTTGCTTCTGGGGCTGTATCTCTAACCCATCCTCAGGCCAACAAAACGCCCTGTGCCACCATCTCCCAACTGCCACTGGGTCCTCAGTATTTAAAGGACTGACCTGGAGCTCCCACAGGGAGTTCTTGAGCACCTCAATGTTTGCAGACACCTCCTTCTCCTTCGTGAGCTTGGAGCTTAACTCGTCCTGCAGACACTTCTCCCTCTCATGACTCTGCTGGTTCTCGTCGCAGATCTGCCTGACCTTCTCTATCACCTGGCAAAGGTGGAGGGAGAGGAGGATAAGGCACTATATTTATACCCTTTTCCAGCTGAGGGACCATGGATGGTCTCAGTGAGAAATAATCGAGACTCGCTGCAAACTGGCAGCCCCGTCAGGCCCCTGGGCTTGTCGCTGCTGCAGTCCACTGACTCCATCCAAGCTTTGGGGCACAGAAAGGACTGTGTCTCCCTCACATCACGGAGCAGTGCCGTTAACCTGGGACAGCCACAGCACAGCTCCTCATCTGCAGAAGCTTGGATGCCACCAGCCCTACTGAGCACAGAGCGGGCACCGCGGCTGTTCCGCAGCATCTGCCTTGAGCTGCACCGGGCGTTGGAAGCACCATGAGCTGGTATCCAACTCACCTGCTGCTCCGTTATGGATTTCCCTGTGCTGCCTGCTGCGAATGGAGAACAGACTTGCATCACTTGGGTCTTGAAGGACTCCAGCTGCAGCAAGGATTGACGCAGGAAAACAAACATCACTGATCACTGAGGATAACTGATCATCTCTGATGATAATTGATCATCGATATCTAGCAGGATGTTGCTCTGCAAAGGGCTGTCCCTGCCAGAACAGCATTACCCAGGCACGGAGAAGGGTTTGTGTGGGTCCCAGACAGCTTAACTAAGATTATAGAATCCTTTTTTTCTATCCTGTTAAACTGCTCCGTCATCCACGCTGCCCACGCAAATCCTGTGGATAAGCCTTTTATACTTCGCCCCACGACATGTCCCTGCCAGGGTTTGGTTCTCAGGACTCTGCACTTTTGCCTCCTGCATCACATCCTTCCCCATGGGAAGCCCTGTCCCTGTGCTGCCCGTGGCCCCAGGGGTGATGCTCCCACCCCTGCCCATCCCTACCTGCTCCCCTGCCCGCCGCAGGTCCGCTCGCAGCAGCCGCTCCCTGCGCCCCATCTCCCGCAGCTGCCCCGCCTGCCGGGCACGGGCTGCCTCCAGCTCCTCCTCCACCTGCAACCACCGGAGCATTGGCACCTCAGGGTGACATCTGAAAGCTCCAAAGGCAGCTTTGGAACACCAGGAGACAGGCAGCAATCCTGTCGCAGGGGTGGGATTGCAGCATCAGACCTTTCGTGGCACTTTTTGCCTGGGTCTGGTGCCTGGGACATTGTCCATCCTTGACTTCCTCACCCAACACCCACACAGGGCACTCTGCTATCTGAATTATATCTTCCTCTCTCAGTGTCCATGGGAGAAATTTGGACCTCCTGCCTGTACAGGACCCCCTGCCTGTACTCCTGACCCAGGAGCCTGCTCTCCTGGGACTTGCTGGTCCTCATCCCACCCACCTTTCACCCCTGTCAGGTGGCTGAGAGACCTGCCATGGGCTCACCAGGACACACCTGCCCTCCGTGTGTCCCTCTCAGCCGGCCACTTACTTTGGCTTTCTCAGCCAGCTGCTTTTGGACGGTCTCCTGCTTGGCACAGTGCTTCTGGATTTCCATCTGCAGCCCCTCCAGGTCCCGTTCCAGCTCCCCAATGCGCTGCAAGAGCCCGAGGATGGCAGGGGTCTCATCAGAGGAACTGGGCATTGCCTCTCTGGAAAACTTCCACCCATAAGCAAGATGTTTCCCCCCTCTAACCTGTTTTGCTTACCCTGGAATTCCCTTCTAACCTGTATTTACTGAGGTTCTATCAGCTTACCAGCAGAATTCCAACCTGATTTCTGGTCACATCCCCCCTGCATTGTAACACAGCATTACAAATCCAATGGAGTTTACACTTCCCTGGGTGGTTAGTCCCATTATGTACCTTCCAGTGCACGAGCTGAATTCCAAACAACTCCCTTACAATGCCCAGATAATTATTCCCTGACTGGTGCGTTCCTGCAAGCCACTGCTTAGCCCTGTGCTCCATCACCCCAAAAAACTTTCAACTCACATTTCGACAGCTGATTATTTCTTGCTCTCCAAGCTCACGCTTCGTTTCCTCTTTAATTCTCGAGCACTGGAAGGAATGGCAACCAAGGAAAATATCCATCAGAGCAGCGATACCATCGCTCCTGCTGTGAATGGAACACTGGCACAGGCTGCCCAGGGCAGTGGTGGAGTTGCCATCCCTGGAGGTGCAGACATGGCACGTGGGGACATGGGTTGGCGGTGGCCTTGGCAGTGCTGGGGAATGGTTGGACTCAATGATCTTAGAGGTTATTTCCAAGTTCAGTGATTCTGTGGTTCCCAGGCAATCCCTGGCAATCCCGTAGAGCCTGTGCAGTCTCTGCCCCTTATCACACTTTTTAAAAGGAAAATCCAGGTCCAGACCACAGGGAGCCCCATCCCCCAGGATGGGGTTTCCATGGCTCCTCGGGAGGACCTTGGCACGAGAGCTTTGCGTGTACAAACAGCTCCTGTGCTCACAGGAATCCAGGGCACACGGTGATGCTGAGTGAGGAGGGAGGTCCAGCTAGGGAAGGGGACCCTGATGCATGGGCATAACCCTGATGTGACCATGGGACCATCACCACCACATCCCAGTGGTACAGTTGTGTGACTCCTGTTTGTGTGCAGCCAGGACTCATCTTGGGACCCCCCAACAAACAACCATCCACATACATCTGCTACAATCCTCACAAAGGAGAAACACAACTCTTCTCCACCTGCTTTCCCACCTTAACCCCTATGTGAGACCATGAATTACTGAGGCCCTCGTTAGTCCTGCCAACCTTGGCGGAAACAACTGCCAGCTGGTTGTCCTTCTCTCGATTTTCCTTCTTCAGTTTTTCAGTCTCTTGCTGGAGTTGCTGGATTTTCTGCTCCTTTTGCAGGACCTCCCTTTGCAGGCTGCTCACCAGGCCTGGGAAAAACAACTCTGGTGAGAGGTTACACAAGTGCAACATTGAGATGAAATATTGGGAAGGAAATCTTGGCTGTGAGGGTGGGAAGGCCCTGGCACAGGTTGCCCAGAGAAGCTGTAGCTGCTTCATCCCTGGAAGTGTCCAAGGCCAGGTTGGATGGGGCTTGGAGCAACCTGGGCTAGTGGAAGGTGTCTATGGCAGAGGGTAGGAACAAAATGTTCTTTAAGGTCCCTTCCCAGCCAAACCATTCCAGGAATTTATGATTTCTACAAGCCACTACAAATCAGTTGTTGCCTGGACAGCTTGGCCAGTGCACACTTTTATCCAGAGCCAGTCCCAAACTGCTTCATGCCCTGACCCAGAGCTCCAGGGACACACACACTACCTGCAGTCAAAGCCTGGTCCCTCTTCAACTTCTCGCTTTCTCTCCGGAGCCTCCCGATCTCCAGGTCTCTTTCATAGAGGGAATGGCTGAAAACCTGGCTCGAGCCTTTCTGCAGGTCACTGATCTGCAAAACACAGATTCACTGTGTTCCTCACCCAATCACTCACTGACTCTGCTACAGCCCCTTCAGGGAGGGAAATCTGGCACATCCAGGTCCTGGTTTGATGGGATTGCTCTTCAGCATCTTTGACTAACTCTCAGCAGTCACTGCTCCAAATAGCATCACCTTAAATGTGCTTTGGCTGTTCCTGATGACATCCTAATGCCAGAGGCATGGAGGAGGAAGGAAGGGAAAAAAAGAAGAAATAAAAAAAAGAAGGAAGGAAAAAACCCACCTCTCTCATTTTCCTTGGTTTCAGACATGGGACCTGCTCTCCCCCCACCTTTGTTACATTACAGACTTGTACCAGAGAGGTGTTTTCCCTGCTTGGTGCTTATGGGAGCATCCGGTACCTGTTCCCTCAGGGCTTTGATCTCCTCTGTTTTGGCTCCCAGCTCCTGGTTGAAGGCCAGCAGCTTCTGGGTCAGTTCAACCTCGTTCCTGGCCGCCGCCTGGGCCAGTTTCTTTGCCATGGCCGCGACCTCCTCCTGCAGATCTCTTATCACCACGTCTTTGCGCTTTGACTCTGTTTCCAAACCAGAGAGGTGACCCATTTCCTGCTCCAGCTGCAGCAGCTTCTCACCCTGAGGGCAGATGGCAGGTGCCATTGGCCAGTCTGCAGCTACTCCTGCCCAGGGGCAGCAGCTCACGGCCATCAGTGTAGGACCTGATCACCCTGGCCTCCCACATCCCCCAGCCACCCACTGTCCCCATCCTCCAGAGCAGACCCCTTGGGAGGCAGACCCCACAGCCTGCTGGCACTCCCAGTGGGACACACAGCCATTTGGCAGGGTTCTCCTGCTCTGCCAAGGCCCAGGACAGGGATGGCATTCCTCACTCCCGCCCCAGCATCACCTTCTCCTGCTGGAGGAGATCCTTGTTGTGAGTCCCCAGGGAAGGGGCTCCCCCCACACTGCTTGCACAATCACCTGAGAAGCTGGTTGAGACTGGAAGAAAGCAAAAACAACAGCAGTAAATATCAGCATGAGAGGCGGCTGCAGGCAGCAGAAATGCTCCCTGCAGCATCCTTTGTCCCAAAACTACTCCAAGGAAGCAGCCACTGTTCAGGGCATGAGCTCGGTTCACAACCAGCAGGGAAACCACCTATTTGGCACTAAAATGACACAGCATGAACACTCTGCACAACAGAGAGGAATAATTCACCTCTGGGAACCAGAAAAGCCTCAGAGCAGCAGAGAAACAGCAGAGAAAGGCTCCTCTGGTTTTCCAGCACTGCCCAGCACTGCAGAAAGCTGTGCATTTTTGTCATGGGGATCCTTTTGGCTCTGTTCCCCAAAAACCAGAGGGGTATGTGCCAACCTGGGGCACGTGTGTCCCTCCCTTTGCCCTCACTGTGGTTTCCAGTTCAGCCCACTGCTGGGACTGCACGGTGCTGCCCCTGCTCTGCACTTTGGCACCCTACTATTGACTTCGTGTTGCTTATGACTTCAAAAAACCCAACCCCACACAGAAAAACCACAGCATAGTGCATCAGGCCACAACATTAATGGCAGAAGCCATGTTCTCCAGTATTCTATTGCCCCAAACCCTCACCTGTGCCTTGCTGCTATCACATACTTTATTTCCAGAGGCGTATCAGCATCAGGATATGCTTTAAAGTTCCTGCACTTGAAGCAGCCACTTCAAAGGAGGAAAAAACACCACTTCAAACAGGAGTCAGGAATAGGTACATGAGTCACTGGTGCAGATAAAATCAGTCACTGCTCTTCAGGGTCACACACCAGGAAAAAGGAAGAGGAAACATCCCTCTGCAAGGGCAGCAGCATTCCCTTTGGGGTGTCACGGCTCATTTCTTCCCTGACCCAAATGCCACCCAGGACCACACACGGTCTCTGATCAGCTCCGCTGGACACAGACTCACAGCTGGTTGCTCAGCACTCATCACTTCTCCACTCCAAACAACTCCACTCGGCGCCAGGTTGCTCTGTGAGGACACCAGGGTACGATTGTCTGGGTGTGGGATCATGGCTTACCTGGCCTCACCGCAGAGGTCCTGCTGAAGGTGTCCAGAGAGGCAGCGCTGGCCACGCTCCTGTCCCAGGCGCTCAGGGGTCTCCTCGGCAGCGGTGGATGGGGCTGGTGGCCGGGGGCTCCACGAGTCCCACTGCCTGGAGAGCCAGGGGGATGCTGCCACTGCAGCAAGGGCAGGCGGGGAGGAGACACAGGAGCCGAGGGTTTGGGCTCTGCAACCACCTGGAGCTTCCCCATCCACCCCATGCGACGTTTCAAGGGGGGACAGGACATCTACGAGGGGAAAAGACCATGTTATCAGCAAGGATTTTAGCCCTGGATTCACGTGCACCATGCCACACAAAACCCAGGCACAAATCTCAGTGGAAGCAGGGTTTTAGTCTCCTTTCCCATTTCCATTGCCCAAGGATCAGATTTTAATCAGGGCATTCAGACTCGTTGCTGAAGCAGAAGGAAATCATTGGGGTTTGCTGCTTTTTGAGCTTTTCCCTCTCCATCTGACTGCCCTAATTCTGCACATCATTTGCACGATCCAGAGGCGCTCCTTTCACAGCTCTCCTGGCTCACACATGGTCCTACCCCATTGTTTCTCCCATTCACCCCACCTGAACCAAAGCCTCTCGTTGTGCTCCTGCCTTCCCACCACATTTATCAGACCTTAGGCTGGGCATGTCACACCCAGATTTAGGACACTGCTGTTCTCCTGAGCTTTCCAGTACGATGAGGACAAGCCACTGTCAAGGTCTCAGTTACAGGGGCTGCACTAAACATTTGCCAATGTGGCACTGGACCTGGCCTGGATGTGGGCCCTCCAACATCTGGCTGCTAACAGAGCCCAAACCCCCCAGGAGTAAATGCTTCCTGCCACTCCAGCACCTTCCCTTCTCCTGGATCATGTCCAAGCCCTCTTGCTTTTGCTCACGGTGCTACCCATGGCTCTTGCTCACAGTGGGATTCCACCAAAGCCTTCCACTGTCCCTGTCTTGGCACTTGTCCTGCGCTTCGAGGCACGGCGGGATGCGATTCCCAGCCGGGTGCTGCTTCTCTGTACAACATGTTCCTCTAAGACTCCAGGGGAGTGATCCCTCCCTCTGTTAGACACCTCACAGCGTGCAACTCCGAGGTGGTTCCTTCCCTTCAGTCAGCAGGGTCAGGCTTCAAAGCTGCTCCTCCAAAGGAGGATCAGAGAGCCCCGAGTAAGAAAAAAGGCACCCCACGGGCATCCTCTGCATTGCTGTGCAAACCTGCTCCTCTGTGTGCAACCTGCCTTTGGGAATTCAGCTGCTCACTGCTCCAGCAGGGTCTGGCTTTACCTCACCAGCATCTCGGATTCTTCAGTAATGAAAATTATATTGAAATTTATCAGTTGCTCTAGGTTTGATGTAAACCTCAACTTCCCTCTCAGTAAGTGGCTTGGGAGGAAACATAAAATGCAAATAGAGGAAAAGCACATTTTCCAGACCTACCTTTGCTCATGCACCGTTGTCCCCTTATTTTCCATTTCCCTCCCGAACCGCCCGAGTTTCTTCAGCAGAGGGAGCTCCAGCTTTTTATTTCCCCCCCCTCGTCGCCTTTCCGCGGAATCGCCCAGACCTGGGATCCTCTTCCTGCTCCTGGAGTCTTCCCTGGGCAGCAGCACCCACCCACCCACCCACCCTTCCTTGGCAGCTTCCCCTGGACATCCCCATCCACCCTTCCCTGGGCACCTTTCCTTGGGCAGTAGAACCCACTCACACTTCCCTGGGCACCCTTCCCTGGGGTCAGCAAGCACCCCATCCCTCCCTGGGCACCCTTCCCAGGGCAGTCCCACGCAGCCTCACCTGGGCAGCCCCATCCAGCACCAGCTCGAAGGCGGCTCCCGCGGTGCCGAAGCGCAGGATGTCCCCCGGCCTCACCCCCACGGCCGCATTCTGGACCTGGCAGCTGTTGACGAAGGTGCCGTGGGGGGAGTTGAAGTCCTGGAGGACGAAGCTGTTGTCCGAGGTGGAGAATTCCAGGGCTGCGTGACGATCTGCTACACCTGCGGACTGCGAGCGGGCAATGGGCAAGGCAGGGAACGCTGCTGGAGGCGGCTCCAGGTTTGTCCCTGCTTTGCCAAGCCCCTTTTCTGGCCATAAATCCCACCACACTTTGCACGGAGGACTCTAGCACATCCTCCTCCCTGCATCCAAACCACCCTCTGTTTTAGGATGGCCAGCTGCCCCTTCCCTACCTGCAGGACGATGTCGGCCCCTCTGTGGCTCCCGATGGTCGTGGTGTGGGGTTTCAGCTGGAAACACCCCTCGGAGCTCTTTAGAAAGGCTCGCATTGCCCAGCCCCCAGACCTGCAAGGCTTCCCCCTAAAAAACCCCAGCTCCTCACTCAGCAACCCCCCACCCAACACGCAACCTGAGCCACGAGCGGCCCCAAACAACTCACACACTAAGAACTGTACAAAATGACCCCAAAAGCGGCTCTGTCCCAGCCAGCAGTGCTGCTGCAGCCTGGCAGTAGCCTTGGAAACCTCGGCCACGCTGGGGCCCGCTGCTGCCTGTCCGGGTGAGTTTTTCCTCTTTGTTTTGTTTAGTTTTTTTTTCCTCCTTCTCCTTTTTCCAAGCAACTGGCCTGGCAGCACAACAGAGCTCCGCGCCGGCGCGGCCGCGGCCCTCGGTGCCAGCTGCTGACACGCGTGGCAATGTGTATCACAAACCTCACTGCCACCTGCCAGGGCTGCCAAAGAACCTCTGAGTCCCCATTTGGCTTATTTTTTTAAATTTAATATCACACACACACACACACAAACAGGTTTTGCAATCACAGGCAAGGGGATAAGCGCTGTCACCCATCAGCGCCTGTCCATCGATATTCCTTGGTCCCAGGCTGACAGGAACTCTTTTTCAGCAGAAAAAGGAAAAAAACCCCCACCTTTGCCACTAATACCACCCAGTTTGGCCTCTCCAGACCTGCAAGATTTTATCACATTAATAAAAAATTAATTAATTTAATTAATTAATCATCTCATTAATTTTGAGGCAGACGCAGAAGATTTTGCAAAGAAGAGCTCTGCAAACCTCTGCCAGTTTGAAGCCATTCCCTTTCGTCCTTTCACTCCAGGCCCCTGTCTAAAGTCCCTCTCCACCTCTCTTGGAGCCCCATTAGGTACTGGAAGGTGCTCTAAGGTCTCCCTGGAGCCTTCTCTTCTCCAGGTTGAACTCACTGAGTTGTCCTGGGATGTGAGTTACCTCCTGGAGACACTGAGACACGTGTGCAATGTTGAACACATCCTGATTTCTCACCTACTAGCGTGGTCCACCTTGGACAAGCAGCCTGAGGTTGGGGTGAGATGAATCTGCTGGAAGAGACAGCTGTGCTCTCTCCACCTTCTTCTTCTCCATCACCCTCACCTTCAGGAATAACCATTCCCTCACAGTGCCACAGGGATAAGCCATCCTAGGACAGTGATGGTCATGGCTCCTGAACTTCTCAGCATCCCACATCTCCCTCTGCTTCCCAAATACCATCAAAGGACAAGCATGAAAGTAGCCAGAGATGCTCATTAGCCATTTGGGCATTTTTGGCATAACTAGTGCATGAGTCACAGCTCATGTCACTGCGGTCACTGCACTTCATGGCAGTCTTTCAGCTCTTTTCCTACATGGGACATTGGGAAAGAGGATGTTTTTGCCAGTCTATTTCATCAAATGGGATTTTCTGGCAAAGCAGCTCAATAAAACTTCACCTTCCAACTGCTCAGACAAGAAACTTCACTTTATTCACCCAGATTTCCTAGGACAACTGTCAGGGCTGTATTTCTTCACCAAGGAGAGAGGACTTCATTCCCAGTGGGCTCTCAGGGGCACACATGCCTGGGACACAACCTCCAAGGAGCTGCACCACCTTTACAGCCCCTCAACACGACCCACACAGGATACCCCACCCCACATCCCTCAACCTGGGGTATTTTCTGCTTTGTTCCCTTCTCTTCAGTAAGAGAGTCCCTTAGTTAATGAGGTTATTTTGCCCATCTGAGAAGATGCCTTTGGGCACAGCAAAGTGAAACTCCTGTGATTCAACAACAGAAACTAAGAGGTGCAATGGGAAATAATCATTAACAAGGGAAATCTGCTGGATGGATTTGGACCAGCATGTCTTTGCCTTCATTTTGGTCGCTTGGACTCCTCCCTATCAACTATAGCATCAAGTCAACCTCTGCTGACCAGTCCACAGCATGGACATGGTTTAGTGGTAGACTTGGCAGCGCTGGGTTAATGGTTGGACTTGATGATCTTGGGAGATCTTTTCCAACCTAAATGGTTCTATTATCCTACGATTACATCAGTATCAGCATCACACCAACAAGGCCATCTCCACATCCCTCTCAGACCACCCAAGGGAGACTGGATGGATATACTGATGACTGTGTGGCCAATGGCTTTGCCAGCAGCGTGGAGTTGGGATGCCCATGGAGCACCTCCCTCACTACAGCCAACGGATTATAAACCTTGGGAAGGACCAACCACCCACGAGTGCACACACACAGACACAACGTACAAAACATTTATTCAGCCCAGGTCTGCCCACACAGGATGCTCAGCAGTGGTTTCACCCTGCACCCCTGGCACTGGTGCAGCTCCCCAACCCCCCCCGAGTTACCCACTCGCCTCAAACAGAGCACAAAACACAACAGGGAAAGCAACCGAGGCAGGAAATCCATCCTCTTCCCGAGGAGCACAGGGCCCCTTTCAGCTGCTTCCCACCAGCCAGCAGAGACCTTGGCAGGAGCCAGGGCCGGCCCTGGGCCACCAGCCCAACCCGGCTGGGAGAGGGGGAGAGCTGTGGTGCTGCTCTGGCAACACACTTTCCCTTCCTCAGAAAGAAAAGACACCCAAAAAAAAAAAGGAACATTTCGCTTTTCCACTTGGAAAAATCCTTCTTCAATATCAGTTTGGTGGCTTGGAAAAGTCTTGCTGGAGGTGAGAGGCAGAGGAGGTGAGAGGATGCACTGGGTGGTCTTACATCAAACACCATAAGTGACACTTTTGGTACCTCCAGCCTTCATTTACTTCAGAGCAGCAGAACCTGGGGCATTCAGGCTTCTTTCCCCATAGTCTTTTGTAAAACCCAGTCCCAGGGAAAAAATGTCCCATCCTCATGCTGCAGTGCTACCACACCCATCATGTCCTCCACGTGGCAGCTTCCAGGGAGCCCTGGCTGCTTCTGCACCCACAGACCAAGCCCCTCTTGGCCCGCTGGGTTTGTAGAAACCCTCAACCCAGCAGCATCACAGATCCCTCCTGCTTTCCTTTTAAGGCATTTGCTGGCTCACTGGCGCTTTCTCCTGGATCTCCTCGTACTTGGGCGGAGGGGTGAGGGGCTCTATCGTGATAGGGACAGTGCTGTTCCCCTGGTCCAGGTTTAGCCTGATGTCCTTCAGGTGCAGCTTCTCCGACTTGATCCTCCGGACCTTCAGCGGCTTCAGGCGCTTGCTGAGGCGGGAGCTGTGCCGGCTGGGCTGCCTCTCCGTGCCCGGCTCCGTGCCTGCAGCTCCTGGAGCCTGGCTGCTCTCGTCCAGCCCCGTCAGCGACTCGTAGGAGGGCAGGGAGACGCTCAGCCTGTTGCTCCTGTCCGAGTCTCTGGACTCCGAGTAGCCCGTGTTCATCACCTCCTCGTAGCTGGGGACGTAGTACTGGGAAGACACGTCTTCATCCTCTTCTTGACTAGAGGGGAAAGAGTTAAGGCTGTGGGTACAACATCATTTCAGCTTTGCTGTGGGCAGGGGACGGAGGGAAAAGAATAAAACCACCCCACCCTCAAAGCCTTAACTAACTATTTGCCCTTCTACATTACATACCAGCTCCTTTTTGCTTGACAGAACAAATCATGACCCCACCTGTGTTCAGACACATTTTATTTCCTTATGTCATATGCCCATCTTTAATCATCACCTTCTCTGCCCACAAACCCTTTTTCTATTGCCCAGCAGTAAATTATTCCCTCAAAAGAACACCAACTTCTCTCCTCCTCTCTCAAAAACCAGTCAAAATACATTTGAAAGGGACATCACCTATCTTTCTTTCTTGTTCTAATTGTCTTTTGGGTTGGGTACCTTGAGGTTTTCTGCAAAGAGATTCAGCCCTGCACTATGTCACTGTCTATGCACAGGTACCTACACATCAATATTTGCCATTTCTTTGGCATTATGATGTTACCTTTTCAATCTAATAGGGAAAATTGGTTTTCTGGGTGGATCTGCAGACCCTGACAACAGCCAGCAGAGCCATCATCCTCTTCTGCCCCCTTGTATCCCACACTGTCCCAACACCCCCCTGCCTCCCTTTGCACAGGGAACTACCTGCAGCAGTGTTTATCCAGCCTGTGCCTGCTGCAGCAGCAGCCTTTGCTCTGCTCGATGCAGATCCCTGAGCAAACAGCAGAGTCCTGCAGACTTTCACCAGGTCTAAACTCCATGGCCAGCCTCCAAGGCTGCTGGGCATGTTGGCTGCACCCAGTGAGACAGCACCTCCGCTGCACCTCTGGCTCCTCTCCCGGAGTGAGGCAGAGAGCAGCTCTGTGTTACCCATCACCCACCCCACAGTGTTCCCTCTCAGCACGCTCCCATGTGCCCACCCAGCCAGCAGTGGCACATCTCAGCAACACTGGCTTGGCCACAGCCCTGTCTAGACCCCACTTTATATACCAACAAGGCTCCCTTCCACCTACACAGCTCCATAAATACAGCTGGAGTCATTCCTTTCCCATCTCCAGGACACATCAGAACCCCAAACCACGACGCCTGCTTGCTTATTTCAGCACATGCTGCCACCAGCCTTCCCCTCCTCAATCCAGACCTCACAGAGCTACAGCAACAGCCCTTGGGGTCATTCCTACACCCACTCCCTTTCTCCCCGAAACACCTCACCTGTCCTCCTGCTGCGAGGGCTCCACAGACACCTGGCGCTGCACGTGGGTGATGGCGACGTCCTCGCTCTGCCTCTTCTTGTCGCGGATGTTGAGGCAGATGGAGAGCAGGAGGAGCAGCAGCCCCGCTCCCACTAACACGTAGGCCACCGAGAAGGTCTTGCTCTTCAAGATGCCCCCGGAGCCACGGTCGGGTTTGCTGCTGTTCCCGGCGTGGGTGGAGGGTTTTTCGGGGGGGCCAAAGCCCGGGACGAGGTTCCAGACGGCCATGATGATGCCGAGGACGAGCATCCCCAGCCCGATGGCTGTCAGGGCGTAGTGTGAGCCGTTGGCCCGGGACTGGGCCATCATTCCCGCTGCTGGATGGCCAGGCTGGCCCCTCCTCACAGCATGGCTCGGGGCAGGGGGGCTGCAGCCCTGCTAACATGCCCTCCCCGGGCAGGATGAGAGCTCTGGGAAGAGAAGGAAAGTGATGGTTAGTCCATGGAAAAATGCAAAGTCTAAGCAGCCACAGTAGCCACGATGATATTGTTTCATTCACGTAACACTGGAAATCTCATGCTGCCCTGCCTTGGGAGAGCATGTCAGGATATAACAAGGCAGTTGGATCCTTGCTGGCCATTCCCATCCCTACCCTTTGCTACTTTCTCAGCTGTAATAATCACCAACCTTTGGAAACAATCAAATTACTGATGTTTGCTAGGGCTTAGATTGCCCATCCTTAGGAGTGTGATAACCGGTGTCTTCACAGCACCAAAAGAAGGCCATCCAAATCAACTCTGTCAGTGCAAACCAACCTGGAGATGCTCAGAAACACATCTCTAGCTGAACAGCTTCTCCCTTTCCCCACATCTGGGATGGAGCAGTGCTGCTCACGGTGCTGGCTGCCTGCCCTGCGATGCCTTCCCTCCCGGAGAACAGAAACCAAAACTGCCTCTCTCCCAGCAAACCTGACCCTGTGGCTTCCCCCTGCTGCTTCCAGCAACAGCTGCCGGGATGGTGAACCCTTGTAGGGCCCCCAGCTCACTTCAGGTCGGTGCTCCCCCTCCCTGGAGCAACACACACACACGGGTGGTGAGTGCCCTGGTTGCATCCCACGGGGATGTCCGAGCACTGGCATTCCCGACCAGCCAGCCACGGGTGGGAACTCCCCCTCCGCTGCCTCCACTGGATGTTTTCTGGGTTGCCAGGGCCAGACGTCCTCGCTTTCCAAAAATAAACTCATGGAGCCACATCTCCTGCCCCGCTCGCCTCCCTGACCTCGGGTGCTGTGACCCACGGGTGGCAACTTGGATCCTCGCAGCAGAACATCCCCATGAAGCCTCGCACATTTATGGATATGCCAAGACCATGCCAGGGGTCCCTCCTTCCCTCCCCGGCTTCTGGATGCTGGTCTGGGCTCGAGGTGGCCTTGGGCTGTGCTGCCGTAAGTGCTGTATCCACACTCACCCACACACCCTCCAGCTCAACCCTCCGGCTCAAAAGCCGCATGTTTGCTTGTTTAGCTTGAGTGCACGCCCGGTTTGCAGGGTCAAGGGCCAGAATAGAGCAGCGCTCCCAGAAAACAGACCGGCTCCAGCAGGAAAAGACACGCACGCAAGCCCGGAGAGGAGGGATCTGCAGAGAAACTTCCCTGCTCACTGCCGGTGCCCAGCAGGGCTGGGGATACTCCCAGAGGGGTGTCCCAGCCCCTTTGGACACATCCCCGGACCTGTGTGGGTCCAGGCAGGGCAGAGTCTTGGCTCCTGTGGTTTGTCCGGGGTTATGGGACACACACGAGCTGCTGAGCTCTGCCCAAAGGGAGGTGCTGGGAGGCAGGGTGGGGCAAGCCCGTTGTTCCCCACAGCACAGCTCAGCACTGTGCCCAGCCCCAGCACCAGGCTGCTGCCCTGTGTGCTCCTAGGGGAAGGAATCCCCTGATCCCAGCTTTAATTCCATCCTAGTGAACAGCTGTTG
This sequence comes from Myiotriccus ornatus, assembly GCA_036023395.1. Classification (NCBI taxonomy): domain Eukaryota; kingdom Metazoa; phylum Chordata; class Aves; order Passeriformes; family Tyrannidae; genus Myiotriccus; species Myiotriccus ornatus. The sequence continues at coordinate 3,249,937 of JAYRBT010000056.1, read as the reverse complement.
AAGACCTGGAAAACTCTGCATCTGAAATGTCCTCGCCAGCATTCCAAGAGCCGTCCTCCCACCCAAGCACTTCCACTGTGACTGGTGGTCCCAGCACTGGCCTCTGCCCTCCCACGCAAAGGTCTCATTCTCCACTTATGCCCTGTGGGTTTTTTCCCTCACCTGTTGATCCAAACGAGCTCCCCCTCCTCCTCACAAACACACTGGCCAGCCAGGAGTTCACTTGAGAACTGCTGTGATGGCCTTGGGGCAGGAAAACTGTGCTGCACCCATGGTGGGCAGAGAACACACACAGGGCTGCTCGCATTTACCCGTGGTGTCTAAACCTCTGTGCCTGTTCACCGTCTCTGCGGCTTCCCTCGGGCACCTCAGTCCTGGAAGTGGTAGGATTTCAGCTCCTACGTCACCTCTGTGCCTGGAAGTTTTCCACAGATCCCTCACAGTGCTACCCTGCAGCCCAGCAATCAGATTAAAACAGGAGACTTGCTATTCCAGTCTGCATCTCCATTGAATTAGCTGCTCTCCTGGCTTTCCAGAGCTGCTCCTATCTCTCATCCAACAGCTATCCTGGTGCCCTGACATCACAGTTCAAGCAGGAAGCTACTGCTGCCTCTGCCTCGGGTCCAGCACCCCCAGAGCTGTCTGGATGCTCATCCCTCAGGATGTCACAGGATGGTTTGGGTGGGAAGGAACCTTAAACCTCATCCAGTTCCACCCCCTGCCATGGGCAGGGACACCTTCCACTAGCCCAGGTTGCTCCAAGCCCCGTCCAACCTGGCCTTGGACACTTCCAGGGATGGGGAAGCCGCAGCTTCTCTGGGCAACCTGTGCCAGGGCCTGCCCACCCTCACAGGGAAGATATTTTTCCGAATATCCAACCTAAATCATCCCTGTTTTACTTTAAAACATCACCCCTTGTCCTATTCAACTGAAGTTTGTTCCCATCAGGTCAGCAAGAGGTGTCTGAACACTCCAGTCCCCTTCCCTCTGCCCACAGCATGGGATCCTCCCTGCAGCCAGACCCCTCCATCCCATCCCCCCCACTCCTGTGCCCTGCCCTGGCAATGATTTACACCAAGATCTCCAAATCATTAAACTCCACCAGCTCAGCTTCAAAGCCGGAGGGGCATCCACAGCTCCCCCCAGCTTCCTGCACCTCTCCCCAAATCCTGCAGGCTGCCAGAGCCCAGGGACGCTTCAGGACTTCTCTTGGGACATTTCCAAGTGTTAACTGGGCATGGGAGGGCTCGGGATAAGCCTGTTCTCAGCACTGCATGCCACCACGCCTGGATGTGCCCGGAAGGCTTTGGCACAGGCAGCCAGGTGGAGCGGCAGCAGGGAGCACCTTCCCTTCCATGGGAGACAGACCCACCCAGCGAGGTCAGCCCTAGATCATGCCCCATATCCCGGTGCTCCCAGAGAAATGCCAGCCCCACTGGCTGACTGACGAGGAAGCCCGACACCCTCCGCTGCCCACAGCAGCACCCACGCTCCTCTGCCCTCCGCAACCTTTGGATTTTTCCCCTCCCATGACATCACCTTCCCGCTCATGCTCCGGCAGCAACACCTTTGTCACGGGATCACGAGAGATGAGTCTGCAGTTCAGGGAACAGGTCGAACCCCGACACAGTGACCAGACGTGGGATGGGCTCCGGGGCTCCCTTGCTCCCGAGGAGTCACTGGAGCACAGTGCACGGCTCCCAGCACACCTCCATGGAGAAGCACATCCCCTCGGAGCTGCCTCCCACAACCAGGGTGCAACCCCAGCACTGGTCATAAAAAACAAAACTAATTGTCTGGAATTTTTTTTTTTTTTTTTTAAATAAACCCATTCTCCAACTATCCAAGGATCCCAGAGTCTCCTCTCTGTTAGATTACAAGGCTCTACCTTCTTCCTCATGCTTCCACCCAGACAACCTGCTCATTAACCCCCTTCCCTGCTAATTGCTGACCCTGACACATCCTCAGGAGCTCATTCCTGAAGTGGCCCTCATTACACAAGGGCCCAACCCACCAGGAGCACAAAACCCCATGTGGGGTTGGAAAAAGGACACCCAGGACATGGATGATATTTTCACAGGATCCCAGAACGGTTTAGGTTGGAAGGAACCCTAAAGAGCATCTTGTTCCAACCACCTGCCATGGTTTCTCTCTTTTTTTGGCCCTTCTTGCTGCCCCTGTTACACCTGTCCCAGGAACAGGGATGTTTCTGGCCAGATGCAGCCCAGGGAATGTGGGGAATACCCAGAGAAATCCAGCAGAGCCACGAAAAGCAGCATCACTGCTGATTTAGCCAATTTCTGATCTTTTGGACAAATCCCAGCCCATTTTAGGGCATCCCACCAGGGAACAGAAACCTGGAGGGGCAGCCCCATGCAGACCACCAGGGCTTTTCCACACTTTGCTCACGCTTCCTGCCTAGAGCACAAAAGAATGCACCCACATCCATCACTCCTGACATTCCCTACAGACATTTAAGAGCTAGTTAACCCTCTTTCTTCCTTACCTTTCATTTTGAACAACCCCTCCTCGGCTGCACCTCGCAGTCGGCGCTGGGAGAGCAGCGGTGCTTTCCTCAAACCCTGCCCGAGGCTCTCCCCCTCTCCCGCTCCGGAGGGAGCCGGGGGGGCCCCGACTCTGCCACTTCCTGCAAAACAAGGGCGTCACTGGAAAGCCCATTCCCAGGCTCAGGATGCTGCAGTCCACCCGGCTGGCCGTGGCCTCACACAGCCACAGCGACGGCAGCCGGAACGCAGCGACAGGGCACACAGAACACCCCATTCCCAAGCCACATGCACCTCCCTGTGCTGCATCCTTCGGAATTCCGGGAATTGCCAAGGGCTTCTGAAGTGGCAGGGATCACACAAGCCACAGTAGCCGTACTCCTGAGCTGTAATCATGACTCTGCAGCAGCCATTACCTTGACCTTTGCCACTGAGATATAAGAAACTGCCTCCCAGACTCTTTTCTCCCCGTAATTCCATTATATCCATCCGAGCGGCGCCTGCTGGAAAGCGGTAATGGACAGGGACAGAGAGTCCTTTTACGTTTGTGTTTCAGGACGTTGCCATTTATTCCTGGGGACAATGCTGCTGCGGGCACCGAGGCTGTGCTGGCACCGGCTCACAGCAGGTCAGCGAGCCCTCGCTGTGTCCCAGCCACTGTGTGAACAGTGTCCCGTGGCTCTTCCTGAGCCAGGCTCACACTGGGAGCTAGTGCCAGCCTAATGCTTCCAGGCCTGGCTCTGCTAAACCAGGGATGGGGGTTTGAGGTGTTAACCTCCCTCCAGGGAGCTGAATTCCCTGTGCACCCAGGCCTGGGAAATCACGCCTGCCTGGGAAAATCCCAGCCCTTTGACTCCTTCTCCGTCCCAGTTTCCTCTGCGTGCCACTGTGCACCTCTGAGCTTGGATTTCTTTCTTTTTTAAATTCTACTGATCTGCTGTTTCCTCTGAGATAAAGCCACTCCTCCACAGCCTCCCCCCAGTTTTTGTTCTGGGACCTCTCCCTGTCTCTGTGCCAGATAACACCCAGATAACACACTCTCCTCCAGAGCCTTCCAGTGCTCAGAGACATTATCCATCTGCCCTTCTGATGTCCTCCGAAGCCAAACCCGGCACTCCCGCTTCCTCACAGCCCTCCTGGAGTGCTCTGAGCAGCTCCTGTGACACCACAGCAGCCCCTGGAGCCTTATCTCCCCTTGCTGAAAGCCACTAACCCGACACACCACGCTGCCATCCGCCTCGCCAGCACCGCCCTCCTCATCCTCACACCGGATTTTCAGCAACACCTATTACCCCAACACAGCATCACCTCTCCCCATGCTTTTCCAAAAGGTTCTCCAACAAGTGTGACCCACAAAGAAAACCTCTTGTGGACGGCTAAGGAGCCCACAAGGCAGGAAGGGAGCGAGGGGTGATGCCAGGGCACATGGAGCTGGCCGGGCAGCCAAGTGACACAGAGCAGCCAAGCACAAAGCAGGAGTGTTCCACAACGTGGGCACAGGTATTTTGATAGGGATGGAGGTTTTCTGGGAATTATGTCACTACATGCCACCTGCACTGCTCATACAAGGATATTCAGTTGCTTCCGTGGAGCCTCGACACCAGTTTCTGGCCGTTAAATACACTGGGAACAAGAAAAGTTTGGAGCAGCACTGGGAGAGTGACACATATCTGGGCTGTCGGAGGGATCCCTCCTCCCAGGTTCCTGCTGAAGTGCAGGCAGACAGCCCTGCCCAGCCCTGGCCCCCTGGCATCTCCTCGTGGCACCGCCACGGCGCCGAACACCAACACTCAGCTCTCTTCAGGGCACCGGTGGCCAAACATTCCTCCTTCCCCAGGCACTTGCCTTCCTAAGGGTTTTCCCACCCGTGTAATTACACAGCTAAAATCAAAGGCATCTCACATACTTCCGAGTCACCTCAGTCCAGGGCTGGGTTCACCAGCCCCACACCCACATGTTCCTCACTGACACCTGGGAGGTTTCCCTTTCTGGCTGTCATGCCGAGATACCCAGGGCTGTGGACGGCTGCAGGATGCTTGGATATGCTGCAGAGGGATGCGTTGTGGCCACATCCCACCAGGCAGTGGCCAAGGTCTGCTCCAGAGAGCTTTAAGCTGGAAAGCCAGGATCACACCTCTTGGTGCAGCTTCACCTCTCTCAAGCTTCATCCACTACACAGAGGTGAAGGCAGCCCGTCTCCCATGGGACACACTCCTGGAACTGCTGGTTTTTGCTCACACATCCGCACTTCCCAACAAACCCAGCTACACAGCGACGCTCGTCCCCAGCCCGTCACCCCCAAAAATCAAATACCAGCGTCAGCAGACAACCACCTGGGAGACACCTGTGGGGCTGCTGAACCCCTCGAAGCTCCAGGCCGCTCTTTCCTCAGCAGGAACGTCACGATAGGAAGAGCTGAGCCCCCACTGCCCAGCGCCCAGCGCCGACCTGCCCTGCGCAGGTCTCCTTCTCCTTGGCTTTGTTTGCTTTCCTGGCTCACACACGGTCCCTGCACCTTCCCGGGGACGGACGTACCCGAGCCGTGGGCTCGTGATCCGTGACACTCCTGCTGGGCTGCCACCCGCGGGTCCCGGCTGCCGGGCTCCGGTGGGCTTGGCGTGGGGGTCACCGGGCACCCTCCCTGCTGCTGATCCTTCCCTGAAGTGCCAGCTGGTCCTTCCCTAGACGGCAGCCGCTCCTCCTCCCCCCAGCTCTCAGCACGGCCACCCCGATGCTCACACGGGCCGAGGAAGGTGCCCCAAGCCCTGTTGTCCCCAGGGGGGTGACCCCAAGGCACCGCTGCTCCCCAAACCCCGGCGCTCCAGCCC
>JAYRBT010000056.1:3222167-3236912 GCA_036023395.1 Myiotriccus ornatus | reverse complement strand
CGGGGTGGGGGGGCCACGGCTTTGACCCCCCCCAATTCCCCCCTTTCCCCCCCCCCCCCCCAACAGCAGCTTCCCAGGACAATACAGTACAAACACCCCCTTCCTCCTCCCGCCCCATCCCAACCGACGTGGAAAAATATAAAAATCCCAAAACTTCTGCAATAATTTAGTTAGAATAGCTCCTCTGGGTTTGTGCAAATAAATTAAAACAACTAAAAAGGAACGTTAAAACACTTATTTCCAGACCGGCAGGCGTTACAACCAGCCCGGGTGCTCGGCCAGGAAGACATCACAGCGAAGGAGATTTGTTGTTGTTGATGTTGTTGTTGTCTTTGTGTGTTTTCCCTCTAAGGTCCCTCAGCTGGGCAGGTCCTTCGTCCCCAAGCGAGGACATCCCGCGGGCTGGGCTCCGGAAAACAGCGGGTTTCGGACAAGAGACGTCACAAGCACAAAGTGCACAATATTTCTGGTATTTACAGAGACACAGCAGTCCTTCAAGTTTCAAGTTTTGTCAAAAGAAGAAGAGAAAAGAACAAAAAAAACCCCAAACAAACAAACAAAAAAAAAACACCCCCAAAACTGACAAACTGAAGCGACAACAAAAGGAGTTACCGGGATGGGAAAAAAAATGAAAAAAAAAAAACCACGGAAAAAAAAAGGGGGAAAACTGAAGTTACGACACAGCTGCATCGCTCCCAAGACAACAGGTAACACGTCCACAGGTGGGGGATATGTACAGTGGCACCCGCCCGGCACGGGGGGGGTCACCAGTCCGCGTCCTCCTCGATGTAGTAGTCGGGGGCTGTCCCGTCGAAGAGCCCCGGGTCGAGGGACTTGCGCTGCTTCCCCCGGGCAAACACCCTGGAGATGGAGCCAAAGCCCATCTTCTCTTTCTTCTTTTTCCGTTTTTGGTCTTCCAGGTCCTCTAGAGACTGTGGGAGGAGAGGACACGGGTTTGGGTATCCAGCGATTCCTTTGCCCCTCCCCACCCACTCACACTGGGGATGATGGACCACACGGTCACAGCCCCTCAAATAGTATTTGAGTACAGCTCCTGAAAAGTATTTGCATCCAGATCCCAAAAAATATTTGCATTCAGGTCCAGAGCAACGTTAAGGTGCTGGATCTAAATAAAATAATATTCCTGAAACTTGTGTGGTGGAATTTGCAGCAAAACACACACCCCATCCCCCCCCCCCCACATTTCTGAGATTTTGGCTTAACTCAACTGTTCAGGATTTTGACTCTAAGAATAGGTCAGAACAAGGGTCTGTCCACAGCTTGAAAAAATATCCCAATGGTTTTGGGTCAAAAACAGAAGAATAACCTGCTTTGCCTGTGCCTTACAAAAATCAAGACCCCAAAGGGCCCTGAGCACAGCAAATGCCTAAGGCATTACATGGATTTTGGGGCAACTTACAGGAATCTGAGACATCAAAGACTCACAATTCAAGATGACTTCAATTCATTTTTTGTAAGACCCCAAACTGGTGCCTCTGAGCCCCCCCCAAGCATTTTCTAGGGCAGGAGGGGTTCTCACGAGCAGGGTTTGAGAGGATTCGTGCCCTACCTGTACGATTGGGTTGTGCAAGTTCTTCTGTACCGGTCCAGGACTGTCCCCCTGTGGCAGAAAGAGACACGGATCCACTGGATCAGCCCCAACACTGCGCGAGACCTCCCACCTCCACGGCAAAAAAACCGGCTTGTTTGGGCAGCTGAACTGCGGTGGGGCTGGGATAAAACCCCAGGAGAGCATCTTTCCAGGCCAACAAAGCTCCAGGTTGCCCCACATCCCAAACCCAACGCTGTTTTGGGAAGTGGAGGACCCGCTGCAAGCCCCTCCCCACCACACAGGGCCTTACGTTGCAGAGCGAGTGTGTTCGGTGCCGGGGGGAGTTGATGTCACTCGGCGTGGACGACCGGTCGCCCTCGGCCGCGGAGGCGTCGGAGATGATGGACGGCTGCCGGGAATGGCAGGGGCTCACTCTGACAGCTGGAAGGCAGGGAGGGACACGGGGAGTTAAAATCACGCCAGCAAAGCTCTACTTCACTTCTAAAAAACTATTTAGAGGAGGGGGTTTACCCGTTTTTAGCTCCCCGTACAGGGGTTTGGCAACGAGGACTTGCCCGTGCCCTGAGCCAGGGGGTGCCCACCTTGCCGGTCCGCCGAGTGCTGGGGGTGTGAGTGGTAGAGGGTCTGCTGGCTCTGCCGGATGGCGGCGGTCAGCGGGAGGTCAGCCTGCATCACCCACTCCTGGTTCCCGTTCAGCACTGTCTCGCCCGGCATGGCCAACGAATGGCGCTTGGGGACGTCCTTGGTCAGCGTGGCCAGGGACTGCTTGGCCTGGGGGGGGACACCGAGGTGATGGTGATGGAGCAGGAAAACCCTATGAACATCTGCTGGGGCAGCAGAACAAGCAGCAACACACTGCACCAAACCCACCCACCCCACGGCAAGTAAATACCCAAACTATGCTGCAACCTGTGCTAAGGATCACAGAACCACAGAATATGCTGAACTGGAAGGGATCCATCAGGATCACTGAGTCCAAATCCTGGCCCTATGCAGGACACCCCAACAATCCCACCAGGTGCCTGAGAGCATTGTCCAAACGCTTCTTGAACTCAGACATTCCTGGTGCTGTGACCACTGCCCTGGGGACCCTGTTCCAGTGCTCAGCCACCCTCTGGGTGAAAAACACTTTCCTGATATCCAACCTAAACCTTCCTCAACTCAACTCCAGCTGTTTCGAGTCCTGTCACTGGTCATGAGAGTGAAGAGATCGGTACCTGCACCTGCACTGCCCCTCAGGAGGATGCTGAAGACCACAGTGACATCTCCCCTCAGTCTCCCCCTCTCCAGGCTGAACAAACCAACTGCCTTCAGCTGTTCCTCGTAAGGCTTACCCTCCAAACCCTTCCCCATCCTCATGGCTCATTAGATAGCATCCTTTAGGTGCTATCTAATAATGTCTTTGGAGCCCAAAGCAGCACACAGGACTCAAGGTGAGGCCAAGCTCCTTTCTAGCGATGGAATCTCCCCCCCTCCCAGTACTGCAATAATGCAGTCACCGCAGCAACCCTCAGGTTTGGATGAGTCTCCCAGCTCACCATGGCCAGCTCGGCCTCCAGCTCCTTCATGCGGTTGTCCTTCAGGTCGAGCTGGGAGCGGAGGGCACTGGCGTGGTCCGTCGCCTCCTTGGCTTGTCGCCGCAGCTCCCACTTCTCCCGCTCCAGGAGGTCCTTCTCCTTCGCCAGGGCTTTCACTGCGTCCTCGCTCTCCTGTCAGGACACGGGGTGGCCATCAGGAAGGGAAAATCCATGTGCTACCACACTGCACCCCTCTGCAATGACACTCTCAGGGACCACCCAACCACGAGCGGTACCTCTGGGATCACAAGAGCCCCACGTTGGCAGGGATGGCTTCCCTTTCTGGGGAGCTCCAGGGTGCAGCCAGTCCCCCAAAAAGCAAAACTCACTGAGCACCTTGTTAGAATTACATGGGATTTCGCAGGTCTGGCTCGATTCCCTCTAGTATTTCACAGAATCACACAATATTCTGAGTTGGAAGGGACCCACAAGGATCATCGAGTTAAGCTCACACTGGGATCAAACCCACAACCCTGGCGTGATTAGCACTGTGCTCTAACTGAGCTAATCTCAGGCTTAACCTGCTGTGGTCCACCCCAACCCCAGCAAGAGCCCAGCTGGGATTTTAGAGGGTTTTTTGCCTGATTACAAACCAGGTTTCACACTCAACCCGCCGCCAGCCCCTTGTGCCACCAGACCACGGTGCTGTGGCTCCCGCACTCACTTTCCTGTGCTGCTCGTAGTTGCGGATGAAGTCCCGGAGCTGCTCCTCCCGGCTCTCCAGCGTGGCGTACAGCTGCTGCATCTGGCTCACCAGGTCCGTCTTCTCCCCCTTCAAGCGCTTGCGGTCGGCTTTCATGGCTGTGGGAGAGAGGACGGATCGAGCACGGAGGGCACAGCAGCCCTTTGCTTCCGTATCTTTTATTTTTTATGGAAAAAAAAAATAAAAGGTACCAAAAGTACGACCCCAGGGCGCTGGGCTGGGAGAAGATGCCTAATTCGCCCCAATCGCTGCAGCCCCCAAAACGCCCATCACGGCTCCTCATCGCTGCCCACCCTCCGAGGGGCAGCTCAGCCCCCTGGAAAAGGAGGTTCCGGAGCAAAAGTGCCGCCTCAGCCTGAGGGCCCGGCACAGGAAAACCTGCTGCTCCATTTCCAGGATAAATAAACCACAGCCCGTTTATTTTTAGCAGCGGGGCGGATTCCGGCAGCGCTCCCACGAGCCCAGGGCACGGCTCCCCAAGCGTCCCCTTCCAGCTCAGTGATGCTGTGTTGGGATGAGGGGCAAGAGCAGGAGCACCACAGGATCCAATGGGGTGTTTCAAAACCCAAAACCTTCCTGTTTTCCCTCTCCCAGTCACCAGCAAGGGATGCTCGCTGACCACCAACACCAGGAAAGAGGCAGAATGCTGGTAATCCAGGGAGAATTACAGAAATCCGAGGTAGGAGAAGGAGTTTCAGTCATTTCTGTACATTAATGCTTTACCCAACCTTGAACTTGGTCCTTGGCAGCACTGCAGAAATGCCCTGTAGCTCCCTGCTCCAGATACGCCCCATCCCACCAAAATAACACCCAGTTTAGGAATCAGAATACAAATACTGCTTTTTATTACACATTCATGCTTTTCCACCCTGAGGAAGTGCTGTTCCCAGGGGAGCAGGGTGGTATGAAACATGCTCTGCCCCTCCAACACTCCCTGCACTCACTGTGATCAGCTGAGTCTTGCAAGTTATCCCTCTGTATTAAAAAAAAATATCCTAAACCCCCTTGAACTCACCAGAAAAACCAGCATCAAAGCTCCAGGGGCTGCTTGTACTACAAAACCCACTAGAAGATGATGCAGCCATCACGAGTGGGACCCGTCTTCATGCACATATCCCATCTTTTTCCACTAGATTACAGAAATCCAGGGTGGGTGTTTCAGCCCATGCTGTGTTTTCTACACCCTGCAATGAGTCACTTCACTGGGGGCTTAAACTACACCACAACGTGCCTGGTGAGGCCCGTGTGACATAAAGACAATTTACACAAAATACAAGGAAACCATGACCGTGTCACGCTTCAAAGGGATTAATTTGCCTCAGGCACCTTTGGCACCCTTGGTTTGGTGCCTCTGCCTTGTCCCAGCACAGGGGTGTTCTGCTCCCACCCTCCTCTGCCTGGGGACCCTCAGTAAGTCATCTCCACCTGTGTGCAAGCAGGGAGAGCATCGTTACCAGACGTGCACTGCAGCCCCCAGGCACCCTCAGGCTGAATAACCTGGTAACAGCGATCACCCAACCCCAAAATGTGCTGGAATGGCCCCCAAAATAAGAGCAGCCCCCTCCCTTACCAAGCTCTGTGCACCTCCTGTATCCCACCCCAGCTTGTCACAATCACAGGCTCAGAGAGGGCTTTACTCAGGTAGGAACTTATTTCTGTGCACAGATTTTATTCCACTTTTTTAACTGTTTTTAACTGTATGTGTGTGCTGAGGATAAAGAAAGTGCTCAGGATGGAACCATGAGGAAGGGAGGGGGCTTGCAGATCAGAAGACAAAAAGGTGGGGAAAACTAAATTGGACTAAATAGTGGAAGAAGAGGGAGATGTCTGAGACAACGGAGACTTTTATCTGTTAAAAACCAAGAGATGAAACTCTTCAGACAAACTACTCTGCCATTAAGCATCAGAGGTAAAACAAAACACAGAAAAACAGAAAACCAGGCAGAAAATGCCACAAAAATTCATATTGTCCTGTAACAGGGAGCTCTTGGGAATCTTCTTCAATCGTTTCAATGAACAAAACTCCTCCTGGGACAACTCAGCCCCTTCCAACACCGGGACTTCCCTTACTTTTTTTTCCCAGCTTAAGAAATCACTACAGAAACCCTCTAAAAACAATCACAACCACATCTAAGTCTTTGAAAAAGCCCTTTCCTGCTGCCTGTGTGTATATAACCACAACTTTCCTCTGCCCAGTTCTTTCACTGGAACTAAAAACTTGCTGAAAAAGAAAAATTAATGGTAAGTTGACTGAGCCATACCGGGGTGAGATCCAGACCCCACAGACACATATACACATATATTTAATTTCCTCAAGGATAATGAGAGGCTCTTATAAAAGTTTAAGTCACATTTGCCACTCTTTGATGCTGGAGGTGACAAAAGACTCCTAATGAATTTAATAGTGAGTGCCCCATAGCATAGAAACTTCTTTAATTACTGGCAACATTCAGGACCTTTAAAGATTTACAGAAAACACTTCATCACTCACCCATAAAACAAATATAGATGCTCATAAGTACTATTAGGAGAAGGGTAACTTTCTCCCAAGGTTGAATATGTATACTTTAACTTTACTAATATTAACCAATATTTATGCCAATGCATCAGTACTGCAAGAAGATTATGAAGTCTGGGTATTGCAAGAGCAGATTTTTTTCTGTTAACCCAACAGGACAATTTACCATTTGTTTCAGTTCATATTTGAGAGATTTGCTAAAATTAACATACTTTTTTTCCCCTCCCCTCTATTACTCTCCCTCCTCCAAAACCGATTAGCTCCTAAGCTTAAAGAAGATTTATCAGTCATTTGAGAACTTCATTCCAAACCAAATTAATGGGAAATTAATTGGAAAAGGCAGGAGAAAAATAAAAAGTGAGGCAGAATTGAGCCGTGAGGGCTGCCAGGAGCTCCTGGACCAAACCCCACTCGCTGCAGCAGTTTAATTCCTCCTTAGCAAACAAGCCCAGCTAATTACTCGGTCGGGGAAAACGAGCCTTTGCAATCCACGGCGAGACGGCAGGGCCAGCCAAGGAGGAATAAAGCAGATTTTCACTGGCTATCTGGGCCATCCAAGGAGGTGAAATGGCTTTTTCCTTTAATCTGATGATCCAGGGCGAGCTTTCTATATCCCACCCCCACCACGAGTATCCAAATAAGCTCTCGCCCAGCTCATCGGCACGGGGGGACTCTCTGGCCAGACCTCTGACCTGTTCATAAGACAAGAAGCAAGAAATCCTAAACCCGGAGTGTGAGTGGAAAGTAATTCTCTTATTTGCATTATTTATTTTCCCCTCCCACCCAAAGCATGTGGCAGAAGGAGCGGGGGGACCCACCAGCCCCCCCCTGGACTCGGCAGCTCAGCACCAGCCTTGGCAGCAAAGGATGGGGGAGAGGGGTTGGGAGCAGCAGGGTGAACCCCCCAGCTCTCACTGCCAGCCCCCATCCCAACCTGCACAAGTCACCTGGTGTTATTTGAGCTTCCACCTCCTGCCACACGATCCCTCCCCTGAGCACTGGTCCTCTGGGAGAAGGATGATGGACACAGAGACGTAACGGGACCAGCTCTGCGCTGGGCCCTTCCTGCTGCCAAAACAACTAAAAATCCACCCCCTCTGTGCCTTTTATTTCCAGCTCCATGTGATGAGCCAAAACCCAGCTGCTCCACAGGAGAGGCACAGCCTTGCCTGGGGCAGCAGCAGCACGGATGGAACCACCCAGTGATGCCAGCACCGATGGCTGTTACCACTACGTGGCCCCAGCCTGGCCTCACCATCTAACAACTTCCAGCTGTGAATTAGCTCCTGCATCCCAAAACCAGGCACCTCCCCTCAGGATAGGGGCTCCCGTAATTACCACCTCTCCCCTTTGAAACTAATAATATCAAATTAAGGGAAAATAAATTATAGAATATCCTGAGTGGAGAGAGTCAGATCACTGAAGTTCAGCTCCTGGCCCTGTCAAGTGGTGTTGACCACACCATCCAGATGAGCTTTGGGAGGACATAATAACTAGTTTTATTACCTTGATAACATGATATTAGATGAAAAACATAGAAACATCATCTCTGCCCAGCTTCACATTCCCAGAATGAGGCAGCAGAGCCCAAACACAGATCAGGGCACTGGCAGCAGATGCAGCCCACCTCTGACACTCCAAAGAGCAGCTTCCCATGACTCCCATTCACTTCCAAGCCCTTCTCTGGCCCCATACAACGTGAGTTTTCATGCCAGGAACAGAATCAGAGCTTCCTTTGTCGCTTACTGAATCATACCCTGAATTTTCCAACGCAGGGAAGGGCATCCTCGGGGAGCAGCGCTCAAACCTCAGCGATGCCCCGCGCAACAGCAACGCGTAAACCCATCCTGTCCCATTAACATTTACTTCATTTCTCCTGTTTCTCCCTCCCAACCATGAAATCCAATATTGTCACCATGACTAACCCATAAAATCGGTCAGCCCTGTGCAGGGATCTCAGAGCTGTTCCTTGCTCTGTAATTAAATCGGCGCGTTCGCTCCCCGGGCGCAGCCGTCACATCAGGAAGATCTTGACGTGGAAGACGTCAATGTTATGTGGTGTCAGGCAGAGCCAGCGCTCACTCCTGGGGGTGCAGAGGCATGGAGCAGGCAGGAAATTAGAGTCCAAAGTCAAATTTCAGGAAGAAGTTAGGAGAGGCATTTCACCTTGGGGGAATTTACCTGGAAACACCCTGCTATGAGGCCAAGGGCTTTCCAAACCTGACCCCAGTGGCCAACAAGGTGATCAATGACTTCTGAAAATTTAAGGTAGGTCCTCAAAGGTGAACAACAGTTTTTCTGTAGAGAGCTCCATGTCCCTGTGATGGAAAGGGCTTCCCTGGTTGGGTCCATGGCTGGAACATTCATCTGTCAGAAACCATTCACTGGGACACCTGTCTTCCAGGTCACCCATTTTCTGGGATACCCATCCACCAGGACACTCATCTTCTGGGACACCCATCCACCCATTTCTGTGCTACCCACCCCATCACTGCAGCAATCTGAGGGTGCTGTGAGTTTTTCCAGGAGGTTCTTCCCAACCCAAACACCATCCTTGGGAAGGTCACAGCCCCAAGCTGCGGGTTTGGGAAGGAGGAGACCAGGCTACAACCCATTTGTGGAGCAGACACGAAGTTGGTTCACACCTTCCCGAGCAGCAGGGAAAGGCAGCCCGAGGTTTCCACCTTGGCACTCAGAAAGGAAACAGAAACCAGGTTTGCTCTCCACATGATAATCCCGCCGGCGAGGTCCAGCATATGGGATGAACCTTCCTAGAAATGGGGTTTCTGCCATTAGCCCACATGCTCCTAGATGTCACCTGGCCAAGAGGCTCCTCTTGGAGCCCCCCAGGCACTCGGGCCCCGTCCCTGCCCACAGCAGGACCAGCAGTAATAAAGCTGTCTGCAACTTCTCCCTCTGGGGATTCCCACGTGAGAACTCCAGACCGCATCCACACCTCTCCAGCCAGGGCTGGGGAAATAATAATAACTGCATTGATGCTGGAAGCACGATCCAGAGTCCCAGTCCTGGCAAAGGCAGAGAGGGAGATAGGATGTGGCACTATGGAATTTTAATTGGACGTTAATTGATTTTTTAAAAAAGTGAAAGGGCTGGAATTAGCCCAGGAAAAAGTGGAATAATGACGGATACAGCACATGCTGCCAGGGATGCAGAAACTGGTCAAGTTAATCCTGCAGAGCATCCTGTGCTGGGCCAGATCCCTGCTCCCTCCCTCCACAGCACAGGCTTGTTGCACGGCACGGGGAAGATGCTCATCAGCTCTATCCCTGTGCCAAATGCTGCTGGAAAGGGCTGGGAATGCACCTCCAACGGGGGACCCTCCACCCAGACCATCACAAAACAAACCCTGTGAGGCCAGGCAAAATAAATGCTCTTAGAAGGTGCTGCAGCCCCCACTGGCAAACCCCACTGGCAAACCCTCTCCGCTTCCCTCCGCAGCACGGCCCGGCGAGCCAGGATCCATCTGAACCAGCTGCGCTGCGCTTCCAGGCTCCGAGCCAGCGACGATGACAGCTTCCCATATAATTTATCTGCTAATGACATTCCGCAGGACCCAACGTGGATCGCGGGACGCTGCAGGCACAGGGATGGTGTGGCCGGTGCTGCTGGGCACGGGGCTGTGCAGGGATGCAGGGAGGCAGGGATGCAGGGAGGCTGGGATGCAGGCTGTGAGGAGGAAGCTGCTCCTGGGAGGTGCTTTCTGCCTGCAGAACACAACTGTCACAGATCCCTGAACTACAGGACAGCACGGCCAAGTTTCCCTGCGCTCCTGGCTCTGCCTTATCCCGCAGTTCCTTAACAGAGAGCCATCCCTTCCCCAGTGTGTCCATCAGCAGATGCGTTTCTCCTGGCAGAACCAGTCACCAGGCACCGGTTTTCCTCCCCTTTTGGCTACGTTTCTCTATGGACAATTTTTCATGGAAAGGAAAAAAGGACTTTTTTTTCCCCTCCAGCTGCTGATCCCGTTTTTCACTTTATCCGTCTCGGACGCCGTGCCAAGCCCGCTCTGCTGCCCAGCGCCTCCAGCCCAGATCCAGCTCAGCCAGCTTTTCCAAATGACTCAAAAGCTTCCCAATACTGCAGAGGAGGGAAGAAGCATCGACTGAAAAAGGCTTCACATTATGTGCCTTTCCAAGTGCCAACTGACATTCCCTCTCCCTAGCCACCACACCTGCGGAGAAGTCCTGGAAAACCAACCCCAGGGGCTCCAACAGTGGCAAATAAAAGCCCAACAAAAACCCCAACATTGTGTTATTTAAATATTTAAATAATTATTTAAATAATCACGATTTCCAAGCCAAATTAACTTTTTCTCCTCCACAGAAGCTTGTGTGACCTCACTGCAGCTTCTTAGATGACTTCTTGCTCTTATTTCTTTTTGCACATGTATTACAATAGTTCTGCTTTTCTGCATTTTGCATTAATCAGCAGTTCCCCTTCCACACACACAGAGCAAATATTCCCTAATTAAGGTTTTTCTCCTCCAATTACAGTTCTATAAACCCAGAGCATTTCCTGCTGCCGGAGGCTGCACCGGTGGCGTCGGGGGAGGCAGGATTTTGAAGGTATTTTGGCTGCTACTGATACATGGGGGATGCTTTTGTAAATCAGACAGTGATCACATAAAATTTTCTGACCTCCCTTCCCCAAACACTGACTCAGCCCAATTCCCTGCCCCTCCGAGCATCTCGGCATCCCGGACAGGGGGAGACGTGGTGGCCCCCTGAGCTCCCCACGTGCTGCTCAGCCTCTGAGCCTGAAAACTTCTGACAGCTTCTCCTCATAATCCGCAAACATGAGCTGACAAGTGCAAGTTATACTCGGTATGTTGGGGATTTGAGATGATATTTAGAGCCGCGGCGCTGCCAGGGTTTGACGTGTGAGAGCTTTCCCTGCTCAGGATCATCCCCGGCTCCAGCTAACAAACCATCCTGCACGGGTTTACTGTCAGCTCGTTTTTGGGGTGGAAAAGCTGCAATGTTGCATTTTGCCCTGCACAGCCCAGTCCCGGGGCTTGCTGTGCTGGTGAGGGAGGGAGAGCATGGCCCTGACCGCCACAAAAACACCCAAACCAGGCATGGAAGAAGGAGGAGACCCTGCACATCACCTGGAGGGAACTCCAAGAGGGATAAGGAAAACTGCAGTCACCAGGAAACTCGCTGCTTCCCTCCTAACAAGCCTGAGGGGCTCAAATCCAACCCACCCCCACCTCCAGCTGCATTTCAGCTGCTGCCTTGGCTCTACTCTACAGCTGTGGAGGAATTCCTTTGCAATGCTGCAAACAGCCCACACACCCCATTTCCCAGCCCATCACTGCACCCCAGTCCCTCTTGGCCCCCCAGCACCCCTAGCAGGGGCAGCAGGTCAGGGGGTCCCAGTGAGACCAAACCCCCCCACCACGTGCACATGGTGAGGGCACTCTGCACAGCCCAAATGAAAAGGATGGATTTCCCATTCCTCATGAATCAACTCTTTGGAAGTTTCGGGTGCTGGGGGGAGGCGCAGGAGGAGAAGGAGGCGCAAGCCTTACCCTGCAGAGCCTCCTTGGCACGTGCCAGCTCCTGCTCCTTCTGTGCCAGCTGCACCTTCAGCTCAGTGGCCGACAGCACCTCCGGGGACTTGCTGCCGTGCGTCTCCTCCAGGTCCTTGGTCAGCATTTCCTTCATTTGCCGGAGCAGGTGGACCTCCTCCTGCAGCTGGGCCACCTCCTCCCGCAGCAGCGCTGGAGGAAGAGGAGACACAATGCGAGGAAGTGAGTGACGGCTCCCGGCACAGCCCCGCGCCCCCGCTGGAAACTCCAACCCCAGGGAAACGCTGCTGGGGTGACCCCTCCCGCCGGCAAAAACTGCTCTGCACGAAGCCCAAACCCTGCGTTATTCTGGGAACAGAGAAAGGAGGGTGAGGGACGACACGGGAAGGAGCCGGGAGAGGGACGGGGAAGTCTCCACCGGGGTGCTGCTTTTGCATTAAAAAATTAAAAATAAATGTTAATGTAAGAATAATAAACAAAGGGGTACTTTGCCATACAAACCACTCACTGGCAGGGTGCTCACAAGGCTGGGATCCAACAGAACCTCCTGAGCTCCACTAAGTCCCACACACCTCAGGTCTGCCTCCAGCCCCCCACGTGCTCAGAGCACACTCCACAGAATCCAACAAACCCACTATGAGACAGGAAAAGGGAAGACGACACTTCCATCTGCAGACCTGAACCCTGAATTTTGCAGATTTATGCCCAGTGACTGCTCACTCCTCTGAGCAGCTGCAGTGCAGGAGCATCTCAGCAGAGCACAGCGTGGATCCCCTCCACAACAGGCGCTGGAGGAAAGCTCCAGACACCTCTTTTCCTACAGCCACATCCACTGTTTAATGTAATAATAATGATAATAATAATAATAATAATGCCATTTCTACATTGCACCTATCGCCCTCATCCTGCAAAACACTTTGGGGCTGTGCATGCACCACTGCAATTCCCCAGCCGAGTTTGGTTTGCTTTCCTTCCCCTTTAAAAACAGGCAGAGAAAAGCCCTTACTCATCCCAAAGTAGCTTTTTGATTTCACAGAAATCATGGAATGGTTTGGTTTGGAAGGGACCTTAAAAACCTTTAAGACAATCATGTCCAACCCTCTTGCCATGGGCAAGGACACCTTCCACTAGCCCAGGTTGCTCCAAGCGCCATCCAACCTGGCCTTGGACACTTCCAGGGACGGGACATCCACATCCTCTCAGGTCTGCATCGCGCCCACACAGTCCACAGTCACCAGAAAAATTAAACAAAAATTAAAACCAACCCCCCCTCTCCAAGCTACCGCAACTGGGTCCTCTCCCCAGTGTCCCCGTGAAGCAGCCAGCCCGGGGGACACCAACTGGGCACGGAATATCGGGGTTTTTCCCCCCTGGTTTTGCTCGGGTCCCTCCACACGTGCGCTGCCCGCTTCCTTTCCGGCACCGAGGCCGGGAGGTGACGCCGGAGGCAGGACAGGGAGAGGCAGCTCCTCCCCGGCAGCTGCGCCAGGAAGGCATAAAATCTGGTTCACATACTTGAAATGCTTCCCGAATGAAAACTGGCAAGGCCCCATTCTGTAAATTATTCAGCAATAAAGTCACTAACGAGGAACAGTCGAGCCCCGGGCCGGGGGGTTTGGTGCAGCCCGAAGTGCTTTCTTGAAATCCGTGCAAAACAGCAAGAACAAGAGGCGGCCAAGGCCAACAGGATCTTTCCCAGGGATGGCAGAAATGTCCCCTCCAGCCTCCGGGAACCCGGAGAGGATGTGAAGGGCTCGTAAACTGTGGAATATTTACTGTGTAAAACACACCCCGTGCCTTCCCCGGCCACAGAAAGTCCCACAAAACATCCCTGGCTGCAAAAAATTGCTCATTTTTTTCCCCCACTGGTAACTCATTTTCACCTTTCCTTACATGTCACTTCTCCCAAGAGACAGAGGGGTATTCCCAGGAAAATATCAACCAGCAGAGGAGGATGGGGCAGGGCAGCAATCCCAACGAATTCCTGGATATTGCAGCATTTTGGTGGGAATCAAGAAAATCCCCACATGGCAGGGACCCCTCTGGGGAAGGAAGAGTGGAAACAAGACCAAGAACAGGCAGTCCAGGGGGGAATTCTGCAGCAGAGAATCCCAGAGGGGTCCTTGGGCCCCAGAACTCCTCACTGTAACACACTCTATAGTGCAGTCCCCCAAAACTGCACCATTCCTCTCTGGTCCCAGTTAGAAAACAGTAAAGAAACCCCAAAGCACCCATCCTCCAAAGCAGGCAACAAGGGAATTTCATCCCCAGCTTAGTGCTCAGCTCCCAGTCCCAGTAGAAACTGCTGAAGGATTAAAATCCAAGACCTATGGGAAGCTGTAGATGCAATCTGGAGAGGACCATGAGGTACCACACTCCCCATGCCACCAGCTGCAAGCCAAAGTCTAGGGAGAACTTGAATTATTGAACCTGGGATCACCCATACATCCCAAATTCTTACTTTTTTATAGATATAATTTGAGATACACACATCTGTACAAAAATGGATTATGTTTTGCAATACACAGTTATATTTGCTATCTATCTATATTATTATATATATGGCAAAGCCAAATCAGTTTTGAATATACATATATCTTTCTCTGTATATAAATTTGGAAACTACAATCCATGCAGCCAAAGTTTGAAAGGAAAGTTCCTCTTTCTAACTCCCTCCTAGGGCTGCTACCAATGTCACAGAATGTCAGAATGGTTTGGGTTGGAAGGGACCTTAAAGCTCATCTCCTTCCACCCCCTGCCATGGGCAGGGACACTTTCCACTAGCCCAGGTTGCTCCAAGCCCTGTCCAACCTGGCCTTGGAC
>JAYRBT010000056.1:3209997-3220725 GCA_036023395.1 Myiotriccus ornatus | reverse complement strand
GCTTCTCTGGGCAACCTGTGCCAGGGCCTCCCCACCCTCACAGGGAGGAATTTCTTCCCAATATCCCATCTAACCCTTCCCTCTCTCAGTGTGAAGCCATTCCCCCTTGCCCTCTCAATCCCTGTCATAAGTCTCTCTCCAGCTTTCGGCACTTTTGCAAGAGGGGGTTCCCAAGCTGGGGAGCTACTTAACAACCAGAGATGCTCTTTAAAACACAAACTCAACTCATCTCTAGGTCTTGAATCCTTATTTTCTTCTCATAATGTTCTTTATGACCTTTCTGTTTCCCGTCCCAGGACAGAGGTGTATGTAGAGGTATATTTATCCTGCTGACGTCCTGGATAAAATCACCACCCCTGACTCGTGCCCAGCAAAGCAAAAACCATCTCACTGGTAAACTCACAAAAACGGCACAAAATGCAGCTTTCAGCTGAGACAGTAATTCACCGACAGGAGTCTTGTCGTTTGTACTGCATCTATCTTTAACACGTCCCCTCCGTGTACAGCAATCGTGTCAGCTGAGTTACACGGAGGAAAAAAAAGGCTTTTAAATGGATGTCTTTAAAGTGATGCCTGTTCCAAGGCCAGTAAAAAGCTTTGCTGCTGCACGGAGAGTGGATCTGCTGCCCAGAGGAGGCCAAGATGGGATTTGCAGGAGCAGGAGTGGAAACTTCAGCCCCAAATGCTGTCTGGAGGTGTTCACCACAATTATAAAAACTCCAAAAAATCTGATTTGCCTTGTCTGTTAACATCAATCAGTGGTTGAAGCATAAAGGATGCAGAATCCAGCAGTGTCATGGAAGTTTAATGCTATCAACTGAAACATAATTAACAGCCAATTATTTCGGCGGGAATGGTAGTTTTCATCAATTAGTCTGGGAAATGTTTAAATTACATTAATTTCACTGCTGCCTGCTTGCAGCAGATTTGGAAGGGGCTGGTATGACTGATGGGGCTTGTCCACGTGAGGCAATGCCTCCTTCTCCCCTGGGTGATCAGGAATTACAGTAGGCACCCAATACCCCCCACAAAAAAGGTTAAGAGAAGGGGATAAGCAAAAGGGCCGGAAATGTGTCCATCATCACTTCAGTGCAGTCCTGCTGCTGTGCAACCCCTGTAACATCTCCTGCAGCACTGAGATGCCCTGTGACTTCAGAGGAGATGCTGGTCACCAGTGCTCCCTTCTGGAGGGGCACCAGGGCGCTCAGCAGAGCTTCTTGGGCTAAAAACGTGGATTTTGGCTCCACGCATCTGCCTTTTACTTTTAAAGAAGCTTTAAATACCACCCCCTGCTGCTGCCGCGATGCTGCAAGAGAGCGAGCTGTCACACCTGGACACGGGTACTGACACTCCTTAGCAATTTTGGGTTAAAGCTTCCACCCAGTGAGAGCAAATCCTTGCAAACACCATTTCGGAGCACTTCCTGTTAGACACCAGCTTGGCCTTGGCGCTTCCACATCGTCACATCTCCGGGACAGGACCCCCATATACGAGCCCCGACCACGCACCATCAACTGGTGCTCGCACCGATGGGGCAGGACACGCAGAGACCATGCTTGCCAAGTTACCCTCGGCTTCCTGGCACTCCCCACCTCCAAAAACAGTGATTATTTCCACCACACAGACTCCTTCTCTCTCTCGTCTGCCCTGGCCACATGCTGGTGGGATGTAATAAAACCTGATATAAACCCCTGTGCCGGCAGGAGGAGGGGCAGGGGGGGGGGAACAGCGGGGTTTGGGGGGCACAGGGGTTCGGGGCCAGGCTGGGGGTCGTGAAAGGCTTCCAGAAGCACACACCATACAAAATCACCGGCTGGTGGGCTAAGACCCCCGCAGCAGCCCCCGCAGCCGGCGGGGAACCCTCCGCCAGCTCCCGGCTCGCTCCAACTTCTCCGCGGCACAAAATGGACAACGGGGCACCGGGACCCGCCCGCCCCGACCCTCCCCACGGCCACGGGGGCACGAAGCCCCTCGCCCCTGCCCCTCGCTCGCCACGGGGCGTGGGGACAGCACGGCCACCCCCCCCCTACCTCCACCTCCCCGCGGCCCCCGGGCAGCTCCCGGGCGTTGTTTGTGTTTCTCCCAGGAGGAAGCGAGCTCCGAGCACAAAAGCGAGCGAGGGGGAAAGCCGTGCACGCCGGGCTGCGTCCTCCCCCACCCGGGGGACTCCCGCCGGGGGACCCCGTTACCTGCGTGGGCTAAGCAGGGGCACAGCGCCCTGCCCCGAGCATCGTCGCCGGCCGCCCCTCGCCGCCCGCGGGGACAATGGGCCGGGCGCGGAGCGCAGCCCTGCTCGCAGCGGCAGCTCCCCGGCTTGCTCTCCTCCTGCTCCGACTTCATGGCGGGGCTCCCCGGGCTCGGGGGTCCCCGCGGGTGGGGGTCCCCGCGTGGGGTGGGTGCTGGCCGGCGCGGCGCGGAAGTGCAGCCAGGCGCTACCTGCGCCGGGAATCCGACCCTTCGCCGGTCGCTCTTCCAGGGCTTGATGTCACGGCACGGAGGAGTGGCTTTGCCCCCGCACGGCCCAAGGTGTGCGGGACGGGGCCCCCCCCGCAGCAGCAGCCGCCGCCGAGGGCTCTCCGGGAGCCCCGCGCGGCGCAGGAACCCGCGGCCGGCCGGCGGCGGAAATGATTCCCGGCTGGAATCATCATCCATCGCTCCCGCCGCTGCCACCCACCGAGCGGAGCGCCCGCCGCGTCCAAGCGGCACCATCGCGACCGCTGGTCGCGATACTCGGCCAGGCGCCGGCCAGCACGATGGGGGGGAAACTGAGGCAGGATGGGGGGGACACTCCCCAGCACCAACGCACAGCCCGGGCCGGCTCGTCCTTGCAAGGCAAATACAGGCAGTGCTCTGGCTCATAATGCAGTTGTTATTAATGTTATTTTATCCAGGTGGGATGGGGGACGCAGAAAATCCCGTCGAGAAAGCAGTGACCGCCTGCTTTTTATAATAAAAATACACCACAACAACCAAACTCTGTGAAACTCGTGTGGCTTTGTCAGAGAATCATTAAGGTTGGAAAAGACTTTCAAGATCAAGTCCAATACCACCGAATACCACCAAGCCAACTAAAACATATCCCAAAGTGCCACGTCCCCTCGCTTTTTGAACACTTCCCGGGATGATGACTCCACCACTTCCCCGGGGAGACTCTTCTGATGCTAAACCGCTCTTTCAGTGAAGAAATTTTTCCTAATATAAATATTTTTGCTCTCTACAGTCCATGATGCACTGTTACCTGTCTTCACCCTGCTGACTGGGCTGCCTGTTTCCAAGCCTTCCACATCAAACCCACTTTTTTGAAGTTATTCACACCAAAGATATAAGAACTGGGCAGAAGCACTTTGGGTTTATGAATTTGTGCCTGTCTCTTTGTTGTTATTCTCTCTAGATGAACACTGCCCAGACAGCCAGTGGTCCAGGGATGCTTTACAGGCAGGCCCAGCATGCTGGTGGCACACACCTCTCTCTCTGCCCAGGAGGGTAACACTTGCACAAAGATCAGAAAACACGGTCCAAGGCAAAAAAAAATCAGCAATATTCCGTTTTACAACAGCGCACGGCATGCAAAGCCTCTGCCAGCCACCCTGAACACAGCTCCCCCGCCCTACAGCAGCAGCATCTCAGGCATGGGGAAACTGAGGCACACCCCACGTCCATGGGCCTTGACGACTTTGGGAAGTGGGTGACACTATAGCCACGGGAGGAGTGAGCTGCCCCAGCTAGGAAGGGATGCAGCCACAGCCACCTCTTACACCCAGGTCAACAAACCAGGTCATGGCCCACCCTGTGACCCTCTGGGCCCCACGCTGTGCTGCCGGGCATTGCCCCCTCCCTATCCTGCTGCTTCCTCACCGGCAGCTTTGGAAGGGGAAGGGAGTTGTGCAACAAGCCCTGGTTCTCACCACAGCGGGCTGGCAGTGCCAAGCAGCCCGGGGCACGGCACGGCACTGCCCGCAGCACCGCTGCCAGCTGCGAGATGCCCCCGTCGCCCCAACCCCTGCCATCACCTACCTCGGCTCCTGGAACCCCAGGAAAGCTCTGCGTCACCTCCCATCGCTCCCTGTTTGCACAACTCCGCTCCCCGGGGATCAAGTCGGAGCGAGCCCATTGCCGACTCAGCTCGGGATGCAGCGGGAGCGCTGCCACGGCCGGAGCCGCCCCACGGGAGCGAGGAATCACCGCCGGCTTTGGGAGCACCTGCGGGTTTGATCCTGCTCCGTACGCAATTCCCAGCGCAAAGGCACCCGTGTACTCCGGTGTGACCTGCCCCGGCACGGGAAGGTGCTGAGTCGCAATGCCCCGAACCAAAGCAGAGGGAGGAGGCTCTCCACGTCACGGGCATTGCACAAGCCCCAAGCTCCCCAGGAGCAGCTCCTCGGAGCCTCCTCCCTGGCACAGGAGCCCGTGAGCGAGTGGGAAAGCCGGGCTGGGCTCTAGTCCTGACTTCTGCTGACTAATGGTGGCCCAGCAGCGTTATTCACACCCACAGCACCCGTCCTGCAGCCAGACAGTGCAGCACTGCTGCTCTTTGACCCACCAATGCCACCCACAGGGATTCACCTGCCCCTTCCTATGTGATTAACAATCCTTTTGGAAGGCACACGGAAAAAGGGTGCTGGTTAAGTAAAAGATGGCACATGCCTCAGCCAGGTTTGTGTGGTGCTGCCTGGCTCCAGGCATTGAGCGTGTCTCTGTGTGTTAAATTGGGGTTGGGGTCTGGGTCTCCTCTCCTTGCTCTGGATCAAGCAATAACTGTATCTGGTGGTGGTTCCCAGCCCTTATCCAGGAGGAAGGCATGGCTGGGGAGGTATTTCTGTCCCTGGAGTCACTTCCTGTGACATCCACCCTGGCTGCCAACAGCACTGGCAAAGGGACAGGTGCCGGTGTCAGCGCAGGTGATCTGGCCCTTTATTCCAAACTGGCCAACATGCTTCAACCCTCCCTAGCCAACACCCTTCTGCAGGGGCAGGAGGGACCCCTCCCACCCAGGCCTGGACCAGAAGGTCTCTTCAGGCTCATACAAATTGTTCAGCCATGACTGGAGGCCAAAACCTGTATCACGTGTGCCATCTCCAGCTTCCCGGGCCTGGAGGTCCCACCACAGGGTTATGGCTCTGAAGCAAGTCAGCTACAGGTGGTCACAGCCAAAAAATGTCCCAACTCCTTCAAGATCAGGCTGAAAATCCCAACCATCACCCCCAAGGGCCGGGCCCACCAGAGACTGGTAACAGAGAGTCAAGTTGGGGTCAAAAAATTGTCAAGCCCTGGCACAGGCTGCCCAGGGCAGTGGTGGAATCACTGTCCCTGGAGGCATTTAACAGACCTGTAGATGTGACACTTGGGGACACGGTTTAGCGGTGGCTTTGGCAGTGCTGGGGGAATGGTTGGACTCGATGAGCTCAGAGGGCTTTTCCAACCTGAATGATTCTGTGACTCCATGAAAAATCACTTCGACTTCAGCATCGCGACTCCAAAGGGAACCGTTCTCTCTGCAGCACATAAGAGTAGTTGGTGGCTGACTAAATGCAGCTTGAGCATATGGATGAGCTGTACATCACTGCCCTGGAGGCACCAACACCTGCAGCGACTGGTGAATAACCTCAGCCCTGCCAGAAGAATCTCTGCAGAAGGTCAGGGATGCATCCGTGTACCTTCAGATTGGAGCTGGTCCTTGCAGAGCCACATCTGACCTGGAGAACAAGCTGTCCATAAAACCCACCAAAAACGTAAAGATCTGGAGACCTCATAGGAAGGCTGCAGCAAAATGCCACCTAATTCCAGGAAAACTTCCTAACACCTCTCCCCCACGTCCATGGAAACCCCCTTCTCCATCCCCGTCTCTCGCAAAACAAAGACAACGGAGCGAGGAGATGTTTTGAAACAGAGCTGATTTCTCTTTTCCCTCTGCTTTTCCTCTCAAGCAAAACTCCTCTCAAAAAATGACAGATTTTTATCAAACATTTCACTCATGACAAATTGGCATTGTCACCGAGGAGAGCGCTCGGCTGGGAATTTCGGAGGCGCTTCGGGAACCTCCATCTGCTTTTGCCGAGTTAAAATCCGACGGTGGCGAGGTTGGAGAACGGAACGTGTGAGGCAAGGATTAATTAACATCGATCTGGCTCCAAAACCAGAGGCGGTGAGAGTAATTTTCATTCAGGAACTTGGCACCGTTTAGCACCTCCTCCTCCTCCAGCACTGCCGGAGTATTTTAAGCTCCTGAAAATTGCACGTGCATTGCCCAGAGTTTTTGTAGTGATTAATTAAAACCTCAACAGAGAGAAAAAACTCCAGATTTGTTATTATGTCCCTACTCAGGCCATACCCAGCAACTTTCCCCTTCTTTAAAATAGCACTGCAGAAGCTGTTTACTATGTAAAGAGTCAAAAAAAAGGGGCAAACATCGTCACGCTGGTTCCAATCTCACTTGGTACAACTTCCTGAGCTCATCACAGTTATTTCTATTGTGCTTTTAATTTTATCATGACAATTATAGTTATCATCACAGACATTTTATGCCTAACTTCTGGGTTCTGTACAATATCTTCATTCAAATGCTAAAAGGCTGTAATGAGACTGAGATAATGGCCCACAAATATAAATGATACAGATCAGAATAGAGGGAATTTGGTTAAAAAGAAAAACAAATAGAAATTATCCATCCTAATTAGCATTCAAAGACAGTAACTGGGGGCGGGGAAATGATGTTTTATGGAGAGGGTTGTTCCACCTGGTGCCTGAACCCCAACACAACCTGCTGTGCTACTGTCACATCTGGATCCAGTGGCAAATGTCACTGATCCTTTCCCAAACTTCCCAGCTTTGTCAGCACTAACAAGGTGAGGGGTGGCACCGCCAGCAGGACATTTGTGGCCGTGGAGGGGACAGGGTGGGCATCGATCAGCAAAACGTGAGTTCTCCGAGAGCTCTGAACCGCTGAACCCCACCAGAATCAATATTTTCCTTTTTAAACCAACGCTGGGGGGAAAAGCACATCTCATATGGATTCAGTGTTATTCTGGGTTTTACATTATTCATTGAACCTCATCCCATGTCATGCTGCAGTGAATATATTACCATATATGATGACAAAAAATTACAGGACTCCTGCAAATACACGATAAAGCACCAGGCCGGGCTGCTAAAGGAGCTGCTCGCTCTGCAATCGCTCATTAGCAACCTGTAATTAAGTTGCTATACACTGAGGTTGTGCCTGTGCCACCAGCCACTTCGTGGGGAGAGAGGAGAAAAATAATAACAGTAATAATTATAAAGCAAAATAATAATAAATCAGGCAGCAACACACCCCAGAGCTGCGTGGTGGGTCTCAAACTTTGGGAAATGTTTTTCTGTTGAAGCCTTATCTCACCCACAGCACATCCAGGAACGTCACTGCAAGGCCACCGAGGGCCAGCGTGTCCCCAGAGCCACCCAGCTCAGCCCACCCCAGCAGGGACCACGGGGGCACCGGCAGGGAAGGAGCTGCATGCAGAGAAATAACAGGGAAAATCGGGAGCCTGCCTGGAAAAGTTAATGATTTATCCCCACACATAAATGTGCTGCTATTTCTAAAAATGGCTTTTCACCCTCAATGCCACGTGTGATTCGGATGGGGCTGGAGGTGGGCAGCCTCACTCTGAGTTTGGCTACTAACTTTATAACCAGATGCTACTGCCTTTTTTAAATTATTTTTTTAGCACCTGCCCTTTAGCTTCCAGAAAGTTTCAAATAAGCAATTTTAATGATCTCTTTTCATTAAGCACTCCATCCATACATATACATATATATGTATATTAGGGAATTGAGTATAGAAAACAGCTTTTAATGATACCTGCACAACCTGCCACGTTCATCAACGTGACCAAAACTTACCCAAACCCCATTTCTTTACACCCAAAACCTGCCGCTCACTGGGCGAGAGACCTGATCAGGTGCACAGACTCCAAATGATGCTACAGCACAAATTTTGGTTGCTTGCAGGAATTGCAAAGGGAAAAAAAAAAAAAGTGGGAATAAAACCTGGCTGGGATGGCTGGGCTTTGCAAGGGAGGTTAGGGAAGCCTGGGGAAGCTGCAGGGATCAATGACCCCGTGAAACTGGAGACATCCCGTTCCCCTCCCGTCCACTGTGTGTATCAACAGAATATTTATAAATCAATTGAAAGCGATTAATCAGCTAGAGGAAGATAAGGGATAATGAAGAAAAGAGATTAGCTGGCGATGCACAAACAGGGCTCCTCCGGGGAGGAACCGCTGTGGTTGGAAGCCTCTTCTGCAAAGCCTATTAGCTCCACTTAAAAAAGAAATTTAAAAGAGCCAACCTGAATAATTAAAAGGAAGAGTTAATGGTTCGTGCTAACAGCTTCTAAAAACCTGCAGCAGCCGTGGTTGGTAACCAGAGGGGCCTGCAGATAAACCACTGCTCCACGCCGGGGAGGGATGCTCGGCCACAGCTGGACTCCTGCATCCCTGGATCCCCCCGGTGGGATGGAGCCAGGAAGGCTCTCATGGACACTGGGAGCTGCACCATCCTGCTGGGTTCACTTAAGTGACCAACCCCTTCGAGCTGAGTTATAAATAATAACAGAGAAACGACTCCAGGACTTGAGGGGAAGCCTCCAGGGATGTGAGTCCTCATATTACCCACTGGACGTATCCCGTGGTAGCATTCCAATCACCAACCCGCTCCTTGGCGGCTAAGCCAGGGCTAAATATACTGCTGGGTTGATCCCCAACCAAAAAAACCAACCTCTGGGCAGAGCAGTCAACATTTCTGCCACTTTCTGTATGTTTTCCTACTGATTTTTCCACCCCAATCCTTCCACAGCAAACTCTGGAAAGGGGAGGCTCAGGGCAGGACCAGGAGCACTTTCCTTGTCCATATTGTTGCCATTAATTATTTACTTCACACCTCAGAACATGCCAGCACCAGGGCTGGGCTCATTCCAGTCCACGGGACCAACACCACCACGATGGTGCCACCAAGAACATCCCGAAGCTGCCACTTTGCTTTTGAGGAGCACCCAAAAATGCCCCATCCCACAGCTCAGACCTACACCCTACGGGAAAATTTCCAGGGGTGCCTACAAGGAATTTTTGGGGACATTTTCAGCCTCCTCCAGTGCTGTGGGATCCCACCTGAGAGCTGGCACCCAGGTAGCACCTTAATCAGCAAGAACTATCAATTCAGAGGCTAAAGACTGAATTTCAGTGCAATACTTGCCTTTTTTCAAGTAATACTCAATAAAATTGTCAGGCTCACGGGTTTTTTTCATCAGCATCTCCCCACCTTCCTTGCCAACTTGCAAGGCAGCAGTTTAACCTTCAAGGTAAAACTCATATTCATTTAGTAAGAGCCCTTATCTACAGGCTGGGGGCACAATAATTCCATGGAGAACAATATAGAATAGATAAAAATAACTGCACTGCAGCATGGCCACAGTCAGCATGGAGCAGGGCAGGAGGAGCAGCTTTCTCCCTGCCCAGAGATTTAATGGCAAGTGATGGGCTGAGAGCAGGAAAACTCTGCCAATTCTGATGTTTAGGGGGCTAATGTTGATTTAAAAGGATAACTCTTGCCATGAAAAGGAATTCTGGCTCTGATGTGATATCCTTGATAATCCTGGGATCGTCCAGGGCTGAACAAGGGAAGAGAGGTGGGACAGGAATAAAGAGGAAAAGAAGGGAGAGATTATTGGAGCAAGATGTGCAGCAACAGCAGCTGCCAGTTTTCATCACTTCATCACAAATCTCATAGTAATGACTGAATTTGGATTATTCTTTTCTTTCTTCCTCTCCCAAACTTCACTGTTTCAAATCAGACTCATGAAAAATCTCAGCTTATAAATAAATTTTCGTGACCAGCAAAGAAAAGACTCCTGCATTTCCCTCTGTGTGCTGCACAGACTCAACAAGCAAAGAAAGCAACAGAAACCCTTATCCCTTCCACCTCTACTTCATAACCCAAACCAGGATTTTCGAATAGCCAGAGCTAGAAAATGAAAATCAGGAATACATGATCCTAGGAGACAGGTACCCAAGAAGCAATTGTATTAACTCAAAGCTAAATATGATCAAGAGCAATAATTCCAGGATGGGTTTTCAACATGGTACTTGAGGAAGACAAAAAAAGATGATGTTTCCTCTATTTATTCACATAAAGGCTTCAAAGTCATCCACCTTTTCTGCACTGCCCTCACAGGACCTCTCTCCCGAGCTGTGCCCAGCACTGGGCATTTTCCCAGAAAAAAATACTGTTGTACTGAAAAAACGAGGCCAATAATAACAAAAACATACCCAAAGCAAGGGGGGAGGGAGTTGGAGGAGATAAAAAAAGCCACTGGGCAAACACAATTCCTCAAACTTGGTGCAAGCACCAGCGTGGGGGACCAGGATGTGAGGGAAGGGGCACCCAAAGGACTCCAGGATTAGGTTTAAAACTGGGAAAATTAAAGAAATAACTGGTCATTCATAGCCCAGACACCCACTACCCCACACACACACTGCTGAGCACACCCAAAAGATTTCAAAGACCCCAAATACTTCCAAGTTATTTTTTTCCTTAGTAAAACAGGGAGGTTTTTTAATAATTCAGCTGTTCCATGCTGGGACAGGACAGTGGCCAAGTCCCCTCTCCCAGGGCTGCCTGAAAGCCCAAAAGGAAAAGTACCCATAATTCAGGCAGGGGTGAAAGGGTCTCCATCCAACAGCTCGATATTTCTAAAAA
>JAYRBT010000056.1:3175228-3209897 GCA_036023395.1 Myiotriccus ornatus | reverse complement strand
AAGCCCAAAAGGAAAAGTACCCATAATTCAGGCAGGGGTGAAAGGGTCTCCATCCAACAGCTCGATATTTCTAAAAATAAAAGATTCAGCGATGCTTCAAATAATTCTGATGCATCAGGAGAGGCACAACGAGGCCCCGAGTTGAGCCACGTTTGGAAACTGCTCCTTTCACCAATTTCCCCCCAGCTACGCCACAAAAATGATGGAAAAAAATCCCTTTATTTTTTTTAAGCAAGATTCACCCTCGCACCACAGTCCCCACAGGAGTACAAATATTTGATGCAATCGGAAAGAAAACAAAACCGTCCCGAAATGACAACTGAGAGGGAAACAATCTGGGAAGTTTTAACCTTCAAAATCTGTCTCTTAATTCTGGTTGTGATTTCTGCAGGCGAGGGAGGAGAAAAAAACAGCCCGAGTGGTGTCTGCTTCTGCCTCACAAAGGCAACTTTAAATGGGATTTTAAAAGAACATGACTAGGCTGGAGTTAATGCTATTAAAATTCAAAGTGCAAAGACAACCGATAATCCTGGGCGCTTCCTGGGACAAGAATCCGATCATGCAACACATGGTGGTTTGGGGCTGCTCCCTGCTATTGATTTCCTTTTATTGGAGGGGAAAGAAAAGGGAGAAGGATCAACAAGGAAACCCAAAGCTCTTCAGTAACTCAGCCAGCCCGCTCGCTTTCAACACCCACAGCTCAGCAAGCGGAAAGGAAACCGCTGGCAAACTGCACTCAAAGTCAAAAAACATTTAAAAAAATAATAAAAAAATAAGAGATTTGCAGACAAAATCATCCCCTGGGCAGTCAAACCTGCCCAGGCATGGATCTGTCTGCCTGGAGAGCAGC
Organism: Myiotriccus ornatus; assembly: GCA_036023395.1. Lineage (NCBI taxonomy): Eukaryota > Metazoa > Chordata > Aves > Passeriformes > Tyrannidae > Myiotriccus > Myiotriccus ornatus. The sequence continues at coordinate 3,209,047 of JAYRBT010000056.1, read as the reverse complement.
AGCACGGCACGTCCTGGAGCGAGGCACGGAGCGGGGATTGTGGGGATGCAGATGCAGAACATTCCCAGAGCATCCGCAGCAAGACACGGCCTATGAACACAAAACATTTCCCTCTAAAACCCACAGAGCTGCACCACTGCCCTGAGATCTCTGGACACCTGAAATCCCAAACTTGATCATGATTCTGCACCTCCATTTCTCACTCTGCATCCGTAGGTGCCACTGAAGGATCATTTAAGAGGAAACAAGCAGAAATACAGTTACTTGTATTTATACACACACAGTATTTTTAATAATTTTTTTAAGCACATGATCAAATACTACCTTAATTTTATACCAATCAATGCCACAGCCAGAGATTTTCCTCTGTTCTTCAGCCACTTGCAAAACCCTGCGGAAAGACTGCTGGGGGTTATAGAGGAATTATGTTGGTTAGTGAGCCAGTTATTATCCCTCTGATAAGAGGAGCTGATCTGGGTGGAGAGGCATTGGCTCAACACTGTTTGCAAAGAAAAATTAAAGCAGAGATAGTGGCAGGTTTGCTCAGCTCCTGCCTTATCTCCAAAGCGTGGCAAAGATATTATTTGATCCAGCTCCGGCCGGGGGAGAAAAGAAGGACTCCAGGGGAATTCAGCAAAGGCAGTTTTTCCAGGCACTGGCAGCTTGAAGCACTGCGGAGAAAATCAAAATACAGCAGCAGAGGTGGCCAGAGGGACCTGCACACTGGGAGTTTTGGGAACAGACACCTGGAAATTGGGTGTCCTGTGACTTATCTGTTATGTGGGGGAAAGCCACATAAACCACACCAGCCCACCTGCAAGGTTTAGGTGTCACAAATTCCCTTCCTGAGTGGAAGTAACTGAACTGGACAGGTTGGAAGAAGCCTGGGGGGAAGCTGCATTCCCAGGAGGGCTGGAAGTGTTGAGTGCCCTCTGGAGTTCAGTCTTCCAGCATCCCAAGCAGCATCTCCTGGGATAACGTGTCCAAAAGAAACTCTCCTCTGCCTTCACAGCTAGAAATAAGGCAGGAGTGGATGTTATCTGTAATGCTCATCACAACTGTTTCAGCTGGGAACTGCTAGGAAATTTGCAATTGAGAAAAGATTTTTTTTTATTTTTATTTTTTTTTAAATTTTTATCCTTTTATTTTAGGTTTAGGGTCACCAGTAAAGCCCCCTGGAGCTGTCTGTTTCCCTCAGCCCGGTTGTGAGAGGGGCATCACCACACAAAGCCCCTCAGCTTTAACAGAGATGAAGAAGGAGTGCAGGACAATGAGGTTTGTCCCAAAGCCACCTTTTCCCTGGAAACTGCACCTTTTTGGGACCAGGTTCTTTTCCACCCTCCTCAGCTGCTCTCATTATTTGGGCTCAGTCAATTATTATTTGCTCTCATTATTTGGGCTCAGTCAATACCATCAGGTCCCATTTATACCTTCAAAGGGGTTTATAAACCTTCCCCACCCTGTAACAGATTTACATGCAGGAGTCTCTCTCCAAAAGTGTTCCAGGGAGGAAAAGGGCATCCTTGGGGGAATAGCCACATTTTAAGGGCTGGGTTTTTAAGCTATTTTAAAGAATATTTCAATCCATATTGTCTAGACCTGAGGACCAGACAAACGGCATCTGCTCCAGCCACTTCTCGTGGTCTCTGCTCCACTTTTGCAGCAGAGGAAGGAAGGAAAAACAGATCAAAAGAGCCATGTGGGGAAAATAATGAGTTTGGATTGTGCCAGCAGCACAAGATACAACACACAGTGAAGGAGGAACTGAGAAATCCATACGTAATGCTGAGTTTTCTTTACCTACTATTGGGCTTTTGAGTACACCAGGTATTTGAAGAAAGACACAGGTAAACCCAGAGGAACTGCAAACCTGTTGCAAATGTGAATTAAAAGCTTAATTTTTAGATAACCAGGGGGGTTTGGGGGAACAGTAACACTGCCTGATCTAAAGAAGCAATAATGGGGCGTAGAAGTGACACAAAGTCTGAGCCCTCAGAGCCAGCAGCGTTCCCTTGGGGATCATCCACAGCAGGATCAGGGGTGATGCAGGAAACAAACCCCACAAAGGGAAGACGGGCTGATGGGACAGCTCTGCAAGCACTGCCAAAATACTTTACAGAGCAGCTGTGCATTAATGAAAACACAGAGAATCACCCCCAGGTCCCAGCCTGAAGCCCAGCCATCCACATATGGCATTTCCCTGGCTAGGTAATTGCCACAAAGCCTATTATCTTCCCTAGCAGTTGTGGGAGAGTCATTAGGACAAACCAAATGAGAGGCTAAACTCCCCTGTCCACACTGTTTTAATAATTACAGCCCTTTTATGCTCTGCAACATCCAGCAAGGGGGGGCTGAGGGAGGGAGCCAGGTTGGCAAAGGGGATGCTCAGCCCCCCCCCAAGGGCTGCAAATTGTTTTCCTCCCCCCATCTTCTGCAGAATTCTTGCTCCTTGGACTCAACTGTGTAGGATTTTACTGTCAGGATACACGTTGTTACCCTCAGCTCTCACGTGCACATTCCCACCAGCTCCCGTGGATTCTGTGATGCACCACAGACCCTGCACTTCCCAGGCCTCTCTACCTCCTGAAGGGGTTCCCAAGGATAATTTAATGCAGTCTAGTGTCCCATTTTATACATGAAGACCTTTAAAATGTGTCTAATTCAAAATCAAAAGCGTGTTTTAAATTGATACCCAATCAGTGTGTCCTTTTCTCTCAGGGATCACTCACCCCAAAATGACCACTGTGCCTTACTGCACATAGAAACACAACTATTACCTCAGCTGTGCCTTTCCACAGAAAATTCCAAGGAGCCAAAGCCACCCTTGGCACGGCAGCATCGCTCCTCCATGGCTCAGACCACGCAAGGACAGGGAACTTCATCATCCTCAGCACAAGACATTCAACATCCCCGAAATGAGAAGCCCCAGGAGGACACAGGGAATGCTCCATCTAACTGGATTAAGTTCCAAAATAATCTTTGGAGATGCAGTTAAGCAGCAGCCCTGCCCAGAGCAGCCGGGGCACGACGGATGCAAGCACAGACCTCATTCCTACCCGTGCAACAGACCCCTGGCATTTATCTCCTCTGCCTAAAGATCCGCTGGAGCCCAGGGGATCTCACCATGAATCAGCATCAGCCAGGGCTTGGCTGACTCAACCCCCACCTCAGCACAGCAGCATTAATTCCCCCCCTAAGAAAAGGAACTGCAGCAAAACCCAGAGCAGCATTTCGGAAGAGCTGCAACCCTGGGCTTTGCAGCTCCAGCATCTCACATGAAAGGGAGGAATTTCCCTCCCAGTGGATAGCGGTTTATACATTCTTTGGCAGCCTGTTACCATTAGCAAACACAATCTGTATTTCTGCCTCGCTCATTTGTTTGCCAAGAGCATTGGAAAGGAATATTTTATCCGCCGCCAGATAAAATCTGTAAGCGACCGTGCCCAGCGTCTCACTGCAGGTACAGGGCTTGTTCCTGCAAAAGGACACCTGGAGAAACCCCACCTAAATAAATCTCCCCCCAAAATGGGTCTGAAGAACTCAACACGTGGCTGGGGTGGGGGGAGCAAGGAAGTGTCGCCCCAGCCGCCACCGACAGCATCCCAGCCCCTCTCCTGGCCTGGGATAAAAGGTGGTGGGAATAAGAAGGGGGAAACTGAGCTGCACCAGGGCATGGTTAAAAAGCCCGTGTTGGATTGTGGATTGCAAAGATAAAAAGCCCTGCAGCCCCCAGCTCGAGCTGCCACCCGTGGTGCTGTTTCAGGGAATGCTGGTCCCTGCCAGCGCCTGGAGCTTCCCTGATGTTTGCCTTCCTACAGCTCTGGCCCAAGGTCAGCCTGGACACAGCAACCCTGGGTTTAAACCTCAGCCCAGCTTCCTGGACACAGCAACCCTGGTTTAAACCTCAGCCCAGCTTCCTGGACACAGCAACCCTGGTTTAAACCTCAGCCCAGCTTCCTGGACACACCAACCCTGGTTTAAACCTCAGCCCAGCTTCCTGGACACAGCAACCCTGGTTTAAACCCCTCTGCTTTCAGCTCATACCCCGGTTCCTCTGCCTGGACATCGTTTAAACAAAACTCCCCGAAAATGCCCAAACCAGACATTTGTGGTTCCACGAGTTTTGGGGTTTTTTTTCCCCTCCCCCTTGGTGATCTGCATATCAAACACACTTCCCTCGTGAAAAAACAGAGAGGAAAGGGCTTGTTTGAGTTATTTTCTCTATCCTCTGACCCAGATCCCGCATCCAGCCGAGCCTGCCCCGCATCCCTAGAGCAGCAGAGGTGATGCCCTGAACACACAGAGGAAAAGATCCTGGGAAAGGGGAGCAGCCAGCTCACAAAGTCCCATCATCCAGCCCCAGCAGGCTTAAAAGGTCTCTTCTTCCTAGATTTTTAATTTAATTTTTTCCCCATTTCCTGCCTGTATTCTCCTCCTACAGCTGGGACAGCACACGCTCCCACGCCAAACTCCTCCAAACCCGCACCAGGGACTATTCCAGTGGGAAACAGCAATGCCTGGAGCCCCAGCAAGGGAAAAAGCACCCCCAGGATGACACAAACTCTCAACATCAGCTCCCTGACAACCTTTTTGGGAGACTCCCCCACCCCAGCAGCCCCATAGCCAGGCCAGAATTCCAGACCTGCAGCTGGGAAGCTCCCAAATCCCCCTGGCAATTCCCACAGCCATCCGGTCCCACCTTTCATTTCCAGCTCAACCTTTCCCCTCTTTACTTTGCTTCCAAGTTCAGTTGAAGGCATTAACCTAATTATAATTATCCCTGGCACTGCTTCCATCTCCTTCTCACTCCCCCTGAATTCAGGCAATGCCGATTTTGCAGCTTATCCCCAAAATTCCTGCTTGTTTGGGGATTTTTTTTTTTTATTTTTTTCTGCAACAGCTCCATTTCAGCCAAAAGGCATGAGAAAGGGAGATGCTGTAGGGGAGTGAAAATAAATGGAAAAAGCTGTGCCAAGAGTGGTATGAGGGGAAAAAAACACATTAATTTAAATTAAGGAATACATTCACTCCCCGGATGCTGTTTGAGCTGAGGATGGGGTAATCCTGGAAAAGGCTGGCAGGCATGGAGCAGGCAGCTCAGTTTGAGTCCTTAATGCAGCCTGGAGGTAACTTGGGGAGCAGGGAGAATCCCCCCCATTTCACCTCTGCAAGCCACGTGCCCGGAGATGTTGGAGAGCTGGGATCCCTCACTTCAGGGTGTATTTTCAGCAGCTATTTAAGAGCTTAGTGGGATTTTCAGGAGCACCTAAGCTGTTTAGGTGCCTAAATCCTGTTGAGAGTCCCTTTGAACACTGCTACCTTCCTAAATCCCAGCCTGTGTTTATTAGTGTCATTAGACAGTAAATACCTCCAGCCACACGTCCTAATCCCAGGGCTGGGAAGCTGCTGACCACTGAGCCAATCCAGCTTTGCAGTATGTGGGCAGAGGACCCTCATCTGGGCACCTCCATCCCTTCCCTGTCTGACCTGGGAGCACAGGTTTCTCCCTTTTTTTCCACCCCTCTTGCTCTATCTCAGTGAGCATCGGGGCGAAGGGGAGATCACTATCTACAAAGTCTCTTTGAAATGGGTGTACCACGGCAAACCCGCATTTCCTCCTGCTCCACACAGCCCCCCAGCCCCATCCCAGCATGGGATAAACCTTGAAAACAAGGGACAACCCACGAGGGAGATGCTGGTGGCCCCCTGGGCACAGGGATGCAGCTCCAGTGTTTGCAGGTGCCCAGTGCTCCAGCTGTGGGTGCTGCAGGGCTGAGCCCAGGTGCTGCACATCCCCCCGGCAAACACACCACCACTCCAAATTTGGGGGGATTTTTTCCCTTTTGGAGGTTGTAAGGAGAGGGGATGCAGACCCTCCCAGCTTCTTTCCCCCACCCTCGAGGCGATTTAATTCTACGAACCTCCCTGATAATCCAGGGAAAGGACATGCTGGAGCGTGTTTGGCTTCCATCGTGTCAAATGCACTTTAATTGGTGATAATTTCTGCATGTTGCTATATCCAGGTGAAAATGAACCCTATGAGCTCCTCTCTGCTCTGCAGCTTAATGCTCCTCAGCGATTCAGTATTAAAAACAAGGGGCTGGAGCAATGGGAATAATAAAAAAAAAATAAATCAACTTTTAAAGGGTAGCTCTCCCCAAAGCATCACGGGATGTTTGAGCTTAGCCACGACCTAGGAGCAGGCAGCAAATTCCAGTTTAATAACAGTATGGGATTTAGGGAGATCCTCCCCTTCTTCTGGTGAATGGAGGAGGGACATGAGGCATTGATGCAGCACCCAGGGGGGCACACTCCCATTTTTTATCCCACATACAGGCACAGCCCCTCCAGGTGCTCAGGGGAGGATGCACAGCTCTCCATCACCTCCTCCAAGCTATAATATTTTGATCAATACCTTTATTCACATCCAGGGGAAGATGGCAGTGCCTGCTGTTTGCTTCTCCATCCCTCCACCATACGGGATAAACCCAGGAGGGATGGAGCCTCCTTCCACCCCCAGGCAAATCAACAGTGACATGGATGGTTTGGGAATTATCTGCTAGGAGAGGAATTATTGACCTGGGCTACAAGTGGATGAGCAGCCAGAGCTGGCACAGAAACCTGAATGGGGCGGTGATTAATTCCCCACCCACGAAGAGCTGAGTTTATGGAACATTTTTATTTCTTGATTTATTCTTTAATTACACCATGACCAGATGGTGTGGAGGTCTCTGCCTTCTCCCCCTCCCCAGGCTGGCTCTCACCACCACTGAGCTTCTGCAAGGCCAATATTTAGGGGGTTCTGGTGTGGGGGGTGGTCAGGACAAGGCATGGGACCATCCAGAAAGTGAAGAGGATGTGATGGAACCACAAAGCCACATCAGCTCCTCCTGCAGGGGTGAGTTTTAAGCAGCATTTAGTCACCACCCTGGGGATAATACCAAGTTGCAGTCCCTGAGGTTTCCTGCCCCCCTGCATTGTCTCTCCAGGGCCCACCACCTCTGCAGGTCCCACCTCGATGCTGAAATGGAGCTGGCAGGTGGGAACAGCAATAATTCAGATATTCCTCGGGGAGTGCCAGCAAGAAAAGCACAAATCTTCCCTTTGAGCTGTTGTGAAAGGCAGTCTTTGTGCTCGGGAGCATCGAGTGTGTTTGGAATCCGTGCTGGAAACCTGAATCCAATCTGATGGGCGCTTTCAGTTAATTTTTTCCAAAACAAGCCCAACATCTCTGTATAAACAAAACCTGCCCAAGCTCCTGTTCTCCCTCACCTGCCTGATTGTTTCTCCCCCCCCAACCCCAACCCCTTTGCTTTGCTGTATCAAAATAAACAAACACCATCTATTGATTGTGACTGTTCTCAGAAGATCTGTGGCAGAAAGCTGATGTTCTCAGAGTTATTGCAGAGTGATAACTGCACATCCACTGCTTGGAAACGCTTCCTTGGAACACACACAAAAAAAAAAAGGAGATAAAAAAGTGGCTGTATCATAGCAAAGGACATGCTTTGCTTCCTCACACTGGAAGGAAGTGTGAAGTATGACTTTGTTAATAATTCATTCTGACAAGTCTCCATCCTTCCTGCCTTTTTTTTTTTTCATTTAATCCAGGATACACTGGGAAAATCAATACAAGAAATAAAGAGTTTGGCTTTTCTCTTATCTTCCAGAAAGCAGCAGGGCTCACAGACCCAGCATCTCCTTGCACCCAGCACATCCAGCCATTTCCACCTGCAAAAATACATTTTCCTGTTGCACCGACACAATGGCACGAAATCAAAGGCTTTGCTCTCCCAGGTACCTTCTGCAACCCGCAAAACTTCAAATTAACCTTTTGCTTTCGGAGTAATTAATGCTGCAACACCACTAATGACCTGGTTGGGTCCCAATACACTCGAGAACTGCTGCAGCCCGACTGGGATGCCCTTGGTCTGTACTGGAGGCAGGATTATAATCTCCTTAAAGAACACTGTTTAGCTTGATAATTGCCTTACGTTGTAAAATCCTGCACAAAAAAACTTGCCCTGCAGCACATTTGATACATTTTGGTCCTTGGCCAGGCTCTGCACAAGTCCAGTGGACTCTCCTGCCTTTATTCCCCCTTAAATTTTACTTTTTGGGGGTTTTCTATATGGTTACCACAGCAGGATTTGGCATGTTTCACACACAGGGAATGAAAGCACCAGTGAAACACGACAGAAACCACAATATAAAGTCCTCTAGGACCAAAAATCACATGAAATCACACAAGAGAAATCTGGATTAAATCAACCACAACAGTTTAAACCGAGCTACCTTCAACCTAAACCCAGAATCCAGCCCAAACTAACACCAGCCTCAGGTTTCTGAGGTTTATTCAACACCACAAACCTCATCCCCACAACCCAGACTGATGGTCAGGCCCCTCCCCAGGGTCATCACCCCTGTGATGATTTACCTTCACTGGCAACTCTATTAAAAATCTCAAATGACCCACTCATAAAACATCAAGATTTTGTCACAAACCCACCCTGAGCTGACCTCTGGCCATCAATAATGGAGTGTTTCTGCTTGATGGGCAGCCCAGGGAGGGAAGGAGCCCTCAGCCAGCTCTGCTCTCTTCCACAGCTCTGGGCAGCATCCTCTGCCACTCAGGTCTTCCAAAACCCACCCTTTCCTTCCCACATTCCCACTTTTCCTGTTAAAAAACGAACAACTTACACACAAATTCAGCATAGGAAAAAAATATATAGGGAAGACCCAAGGGAAGGTTTTCAAAGCAGGTGCTGGAAATCAGGAGCTTCATCCAAGCCCAAGCAGGGTCAATACCACCACCAGCTGAGCAAAACTACCCCACAGGTGGCTTGGAACAAAATTCTCTTCAGTCACAAAGCCCTGAGGTTCATTTGCACTAAACTGCTGCTCCAAAAACATTGGGATTTGCCCCCAAAACCTAGAACTGTCGGTGAGGCACGACCACCCCAGGTGGTTCCCCTCCAGGAGAGGGGAATGCAGCCTGCAGCTGCATTGCCTGAGGCTGGAAACAAGCTCCCTTGCTGCCTGCTTGCCTTTTTTTTTCCCATTATAAGACTCATGATCGCTGCTTTAAAGAGGGAATTAAACTGATGGATTGTGGAGGATGCAAAACCTTGATGTCCTAGGAAGCTGCACAAATAAACGTTATCAGAGTAACTAAAAGCGGAGACAAGCTGATTTTGACACTAAGTGGGATTGAGATGGTCTGAGTTTTCTCCATCTTCCCTAAATCACACATATTGCTGCTGCACAGCCCTGCTATCACCCACTTACAGATCCACCTTGCAGGAAAGGGACTGACTGGAGCAACTTCAACACGGAGAATCTGCCTTGTGTTTCCACTGAGGAGACCAAGCCATGGCCACCCATCTCCCACCACCTTTGCCAGTCTCAGACTGAGATCAGACACATCCTCAGACCTCAAAAGGGAAGGCACGATTTTTTGGCAGAAGTGCAAAATCAGCACTAATCACATTGTCAGGGTATCAGCTCACATTTGCTGCCAACAAATCAGGCCAGTTGTGCATCTGCAGTTGCTCATTTGGCCACTAACCTGCTTTAGCAATTACAGATAATTAAAACATCACTCTGCAGTCATTACGATTCAAATCACTCCCTGCAAGAGGAGCGTGGTGAGGTTTGATTTCTGGTGTGCCCATCTCCTGTTCTGGAGCTCAGCTGGAAGATGAAGGACAGGAGGAACCTTCAAAGGTGTAAATCAGAGCATTTCCATCTGCTGGTTTTGACACTGTTTTCTCCATCTGCTCCGTGGCAGCACAACAACTTACACCAACAGGAGAGATGATGGGTGTCGGAAGGTGAGGAGGACCAAACAACCCCTGTGCTCTGTGCAGTGATGCTGTTTTCAATTTGCAGGCCAAAAAACCCCAGATAGATGCAAGTATAGATTCTGAAATCTAAGGAACACGGGTAATTTCATCTGCTGGGGGAACGCAGTGCCAAAGCCACCACAAGCCACGGAGAAGAGCTGCACCTTTGCTGACCACCCCAGCAGACCAGGTTGACACCTGCCCCCTTTGACTGCACATCAAGGAGACCATTTCTGTGATCCAAATGTCCTCAGGCTGGCAAAGGTTATCGAAATACCAGGGTTCGGAGGAAGGGGGATGTTCCGGCACCGCTCCCTAGTAACAAACACCAAAGCAATCCCTTCCAGGAGAAGGAGATAAAGAATTTCTTCCTCCACTGGCAATAAATCAAAGGGCACTGTTCAGCTGATGGGAATTGATTTTTCTCCCTTCCTTTGCGCTCGGAGCGAAGCGGGACCGTGGCAAAAGCCTCCAGACACGACAGAGCCCAATCGATGGCAGGGAGGGGACGCTCAGCACCCACACAGGGATCACTGTCCCTCCTGCAGCACCACTCAGGGTGCACCCCCATCCTGCCCTGCGAGCCCACATGGAGAGACTCACAGAATGGAATCGTTTAGGTTGGGAAAACCCTCTAAGATCAAGTCCCACCATTGACCCGCGTCCCCAAGCACCACATCTACACATCTTTTAAATCCCTCCAGGGATGGGGACTCCATCACTGCCCTGGACAGCCTGTTCTAGGGCTTGACAACCCTTTCAGTGAAGAAACTCTTTTCTAATATTCCACCTAAACCTGCCCTGGTGCAATTTGAGGCTGTTTCCTCTTGTCACCTGGGAGTAGAGACCAACCCCCACCTGGCAAAAACCTCCTCTCGGGGATCTTTTGGGGAGTGAAGCCCCAGTAAAACCCTTCTCAAAAACAGAGGGCACGAGTGAACTTGGAGTTGGCAATGAATGAGATTTGATCCAAAAAAAGGAGTAGGAATAAATTCCCTTTAGCACAAGCTGAGCAAATGCCATAAGGAGTGAGAACGAAGCTGGAAAGGAACAGGGTGGGAGACAAACCCCCTGCACCTTCCTGCCATCACAAATAATAATTAGGAGCCTGCCTGGCTGCCCAGAAAAAAACAAGGCGTCTGCCGTTCCAGCTAAAACACGTCTCCAGTTCTAATCCACTGTTAATTAAAAAGATTTTCACTATAGGCTCCATCGAACCCAAACCTCTCCAGCTTTTTTTTATCTGCACAGAAGGAAAGGAGGGGGAAAAGACAAGCTGTGTGTAGTGCAGATGATCCAGAGATCAATCCCTCTCCCGCCCGCCAAACTCTTCAGTGAGAACCACGTAATGATTTCCCCCCTTATTCTGCACCGACCGTCGCGCAGCCGCAGGACGGGGGATGCTGGATTGATTTGGTTTCCCTCTGAACCCCCACAAACAGCCTAAGGTGGCTGTGTGTATAAGCAGAGGCCCGATTTAACAGGTTATAAAGCTCCATTGTTGTCTCACTATCGGCTTTTATTGCGGCGCATAAAACTTTTAATGAGGAATAAACTGATAGAGAGGCGTCGCCACGGACGACCCGGGATCTGCTCCACTGTGAGCAGCAACGGCAGAGACCACGCTTCTGAAATCCAGAAGGAAAAAGGCACCCACGATGTATTTATTATTTATGTCAGAGTTCGGCTGCAACTGGTGCTCAAAGTGGTGGGCCCCTGCAGTGGGACTTGGTGATGTTGGGCAAGACACGGATGGTGGGACCACTGTAGGTGATGCCCAGCAAGTGGCTTTGCATCTGCACGTGCTGCTGTGGAAAGCAGAGCCTGGAAAAGCTGGCAGAAGGAGTTCAGCTGCTCCAAACCACAGAGCTTTTCACACAGCCTTTGGTTTCTACCCTGTCCCTGTGCCCTGGAAGCAGTTGAGGTGCATCTCATGGTAGAGATGTCTCTGTGCTGTCCAGATTTAGGTCAGCCAAACCCAGCAGGGAGTCCCTTACACATCACCTGCTGTGCCCCAAGGAAGACATGGGGGGCAAAATCCAGAAAATAAATGCATTGCAACAAAGAAAGAAGGAAAACTTGGCATTATGAGGCAGTGCTGCCCTGTCCCATTGTATCCTCATCCCTGTGCCCCAGCTTCTGCAAACCCCTTCGAGCACTGCCTTGGTGTGGGCTCTCCCACCTCTCCTCCAGCCCCACTGTGCCCAAGGCAGATTCTCTGTGGCTGCCCAAAAATGCCAGCAAGGTGATGGGAAGATGGCTTGGGAGGAGAACAATGGCAGAGCCTGTGTAAGCACAGAGGGGACCTGATGGCCAACATGAGGGGACGGGAGACGATCTCCATGCTGTGCATCAACCCCTGCCCCCAGACGTGCTGCCAGGTGAAATGGCTGCTGCACATCTGGATAAATCCCTTTTTTTTTTCACTCCCCTTATCAGGAGAGGCAGGTCAAGGCACAAACATTTCAAAAATGATGTCCAGGAATGCCCTTTCCACAGTCCTGCCATGGGCAAAGCCCTGGATTTATCTCTCTTTCTCCCTCCCACATTCCCATCTGCACGCTCCAAGCACTGCCATTCCCTACACCCACACACTGCAGCTCTCCTACTCCAGTGATGCATCTGAGCAGATTTACACCTGGAAATTACTTTTTTTAATACAGATTCAGACTCACATAGGTATTACTATTATTTTTAGCATGGAGAACAACTCCTTGCTTTTTGCCAGCTCCCACTTGTCACCTCCCAGCCAGACTCGGATTGATGACTTTCCCTTTTGTCCATCACTTTCCATCAGAAATTTCCTGCCAAGAGGAGCACGCAGATTGCATGGGAAGGTGGTACACGTGTTGCCACGTCTGACAGCCCTCCTGATAAGATGATGGGTACAGTTTCCTTCTGTGATATCCCCTCACAGAGCTCTGCCCCAAACCATCACGACATGCCAACGCACTGCCTTCTCCTCGTAGGGAAATGGAGGGATCCTTCAGTACATTACTTAACAAGTGCTGGAGCAAATGAAGCCAAATCTCATCTTCTACCCCTTCTTTAACTTTTGCACTGACTATTAGGGGGAGAAGAAAAACAGCTCCTCCAAGGTGAAGCTTTGATACTCAGTGTGAGTGAGAAATCCTGGTTTCTGCAGTGATATTCAAGGAACTGAAGACAAACGTGTATATCCTGTATACCCAAAGGAGAAACAGGGCACTTAGGCTATAGGAAAACAACTCTAGGTAGTAATTGTAGTGCTTGTAAAATAATAAAGATCTTTATCAGCTTCCAGGTTGCCACTGATGGTTAATAACACACATCCTAGTGCTGTTGGACAATGGTGTTTGGAGAGCGATGCCTCGTGCTGCAGCTTTGGGCTGGATGACGCAGCTGCTGAGCCAAGGGATGCAGCCACATCCCCACCCAAAGGGTTTTGAAACCCCCAAACAAAGCAAAAACCAGCAGGAGAGCTGACTTTTCGGTGTGTTTATTTTTGATCAGGGAAAAGGAAGGTAAAATAAACTGTATTGTGCAATGAAAAAGCATCCAGGTTTCCCTCCACTCTGGGATAGAAGGGTCATGTGAGTGTCTGCCTTTGCTTTGGATAGAGCCCAGAGCTGCTGAGTGCTCCCAAAACCCAAGTGAATGAGTTTGGAAATAATGGCTGGCACATTCCTCTGCATTTTTTCTTTTTTTTTTTCATGCCTGCTTTATTTTCCAAGCAAGCAAGAACCAGCTCCTTCCCCCTCCACAGTCCTGGCACTTTGCACGACACGATTTCCTCACCAGGATTTCCTGGAAAACACACACAGCCCTTGACCTGAGACAGGGAGGTGAGCACAAGATGCTTCCAGCGTTTTTGTTCCAACAACCATCGTTTTGATGGGTGCTAACACTGCACAGAGCACACACATGGCCACGGGAACACCTTCCCCATCGCCCACGCTGTGCTCTCCAACCCCCACAGTGCACAGCTCTTTCTTAGCTAATGGCCTGGGTATTTTCCTGGAGAGGAGCTAAGGGCTGTGGAATGAGCTGCTGGCTCAGGGGACAGAGTACAGCAGCTCATCTCGCGTGGAAAAGGCACACAGTGTTCAGAAACTGGCATTTTTATAGCCTTTAAAACTGCTCACTTCTGAAACTGCCACAGCATTTTATGAATGGAGAAGAACCAAGAGAAACTGCTCAGCCCTGGCAGGAGGAGGGGGGGTGTGGTGTGTGGAAAGACCCAAACCCTCCAACTCTCCCTCCCCAAAGTACCCTCCTTAGCTTTAATAACTCATTATCGTATTATGAAGCGAAGGCTGACAGGATTATGGTGTTTAGTAATATCCTAATGGATGTGAGCCAGCCTTCCAGGGAGCTTTTTGTGTTCCTGCTTTGTACTGACCTGGCCTCAGACCGGGGGTTTGCACCCCAGTGCGCTCTCAAAGACAAACACCCACTGCTCCACATCAGTAAATACACATGCATTTAGTAAATATATGCTTAGTAAATTATATATATACAAATATATATATATATATATTATCTAGCACAGGTAGGAGGGAATTTCAGACAGTGATGTTTTCTGGCTGCTTCCACTCAGACAAATAGGTTATACAATCCTTCAGCAGTAAAATAAACAGCTTAGAGCAAACAAGAGGCTTAACGTGCTGGTACTTTATATTTTCTGGCTGGGCTGGCCATGACTGAGGCCACCGAGCCCATCCCCTCCTGCTCCCTCTGCACAGCCCAGGTACCTGCCCTGGTTTTAGCCCTTTGGATCACCCAGCACTGAGTGCAGCTGGATTTTGTTTTGTTTTGCTCTGTTGCTGCTCTCCAGCACGGCAGAGTTGGGCAGAGTTTCTTGTGGCACAGATCAAAGCAGAAAGGAGAAACCTTCAGAGAATAAATTGGATGCTCCTGTGCTCCATGACACACTACAGAGCTGTCCTCAGCTTCATAGAATCACACTTTGGGTTGGAAGAGACCTTAAAGATCATTCAGTTCCAACCCACCATCCACTAGACCAGGCTGCTCCAAACCCTGTCCAGCCTGACCTTGTTCCCAAGATGAGTTTTAAGCACTCCCAGGTCTTACCCCTGTCTCTTCATCCCTTACTAAGAGGAAACTAACTCCACAGCAGAAAAATCAAGAGTATGTACCCAAAGTTGTTGAATGCACAGGAAGGCAAAGCAAAAGAAAACATGTTTTCCTCCACCTTTTCTCAATTACAGCAGCAAATGAGTTTTCATGCCAGCAGAATTAGAGCCGAGACCAAAGGCATGGTTTTAATGTGAAAATGAGAGCCAGTCTGGGGGGTTTGCTTTGTTGCAAATAAATAGATGCATTTTTGCAATTCCAGGTTAATTTCAAAACTTCCTTTCTCCAGAGGAGAGCACAACCACATCCTACCTTCCCAACCCAGCACAAACCAGGGCTGTATCTCCTCTCCCAAAGACAGGGATGATTTCTGCATCATTAACACCCTCCTCCGGCCTTTCCCTTCTTTGGAGGTTGGACTAGATGACCTTTGAAGGTCCCTCCCAACCCAAACTATTCCGATTCTTTGCTTCTCACCCCATCACCACCAGCTCCCACTGATCTCATGGGTCTGACATCACCCACAAGCCCTCAAGGCTGCAGCCCATCGCCCATCACACCTGCGGCTCTGCTGCCCTTTCCAAGAGTTTGGCAGCATCACAGGAGCGCTCAGAGAGACATTTACCCGCATTACTACTAAATAAACACCATTTTTTAATTTCCAGCAGGTAATCCTGCATAAGAGAGAAGGGGATATTGTAGCATGAGTGAGAGGAGGTTGCGTTTTGCTCTTTTCTCCAGCACTTTCACACCGTCCCTCTCCCAGACACATTACTGAGTCAGAAACACGCAGCTTCATCAAGGCTTACTTTGTCTAAACAGGATTTGGGGTCTCTAAGGGCAGCTGAAGAATATCATGTTTAAAGAGAGATGTTAAATCTCAGGACAATAAGGGATGTGTTAATGCACTGAGAGCCAAGTTCCTTCGCTGCCACTCTCCTCTTTCCAGACAAAATTACACAGATTAAAAGAAACACATGAGAACTGGATCACCCCACTCTCTTGCCAAGTGATCAAATTAACTTCCTACAACCCATCCCAAATTCTTACATTTCACACTTGTGAACTCTTGCCAGGAAACACAGGAAACTATTTCCTAGCTGGGAATGAAACAGTCCCAGCGGCCAAGGACGGAGCCCGTGGCCAACTCCAACACCTAACCCAGAGCATGGGATGGAGGAAAGGAAGCAGTGCCATGAAATTCTCCTTGAGGACAATTTATATGCACTGGGACTCCTGTCTTGTGCGAACAATCCTTTTGCAGCTTCAGCTTCCTCACAGACAGAAATAACTTTTCAATCCAAAAAAAAACCACAAAAAACAAAAGACAAACTTTTACGGGATATGGACCGATTTAAGAAGAGCAAGTCCAGGAATGAGGAAACCTTTGAGAAATCTGCATTGGAGGAAGAGCCCTAAGATGAGGGCCAGTGAGGAGGGATCCAGCCTTGCTCCCACACCTCGTCACCCCGGCAGGAGGGGGTGGCACCTTCTCTGGCCACGCTCTGCAAAGCCAACAAGACACACTGCCGAGACGTGTGCTTCGTGCTGGCCCCCTCACCAGTCAATAAGGAATATTTCAGGCTTCAACAAGGCTGTGAGACGCCTCTAGACCCCAGCCTGAGCCGTGTTTATGTGCTGTAATGGCCCTCCCCTCCGCTTCAAGCCTCCTTATGCAGAGAAACCTCCAGTGAAAGCAGTGGGAGGCTCTTAATTGCCTCGGCTCCAATCAATACAAACAGTGCTCGGCAATGCCAACCACCACAGCGAATTCTGGCTCCCCAACAGCACCATTTCTACAGTTTTCTACCCTTTTCACCGCAAAAAAAAGGTTAAAAGAAAGCAGGCAGAAGGTACTGGAGCTATCGCTTCCAGGATGAGCCCACCAAACCCTGTAGCCAAGGACTCAGCTCCAAGCTGGGCCAAGATTTACGTGGAACCATCCAGGACATCAGCCACCAGCCACTGCTCTTCTCAAGGCTGGAGAGAGCTGACACCAGTCCCTGTACATGCCCAGCTCTCCTCCTCTGCTGGAACAGTAATTCCTTCACAACAAGGAAGCCCTGGGAGCTGTGCTGCCAAGCAGGATGCAGAGGACTCGAGTCACCCCTGCCCTCACATGAACCTCTGCCATCGACAAACCAAACCTGAAAGGAATGACCACAACAATTTTGATTTAAAGCCATCTGAGAAGCACCTGAACTCCTACCCAGCGGGAGGCACAGCAGCTGGGATTTCCAAAGACACCGGGGGAACCTGAGCTCCCAGATCATCTGGGTTCCTGGGATACTTCAGAGGAAACCTTAAGCCTGCTTAACCCAAAGCACAAGAGAAGAGTCTTCCCTTACGTCACAAAATCCTACTTCAAACCCTGAGAAAACACAGCAGCGCCAGAAATGTATCCGAAAAATCCAGGGTTAAGCAGTTCTTGAGGATGGTACCACTTTTACCTGGAGCACTAAATTGTCTTTAAAAGTATGTTAATTGACAGGGTTTCACCACGTTTATTCCACAGTTCCTACCCAGACTCTACCATGGACAAGTCCTCAGCCCTGCAAGTTTCCAAAGGGCTTCCATTCATCACTTACAGCCTCGCCTGTGCCACTGGATGGCCCATTAGCCCCATTTGACTCTCTGTTATAATTACCAAGATCACTTTAACAGGTGATTTGGCAGAGCTGTCACTGCCTCAGAGTTTAATACACCTTCATTCACAAGTGCCACACGTGTGTGATTCTCTCCTGGTCCCCAGAGCAGCCCAGAGGAGCCACGGGTGGGATTTTCTGGAGCATCCCAGGACCATGTGTGAGGTATCAGCATCACACACCCGAGCAGGGCACTGGCAAGACAAATGGATGGCTTTGCTCCAAATGACTCGGGATGAGGTGTGGGATGGCAGCTTAACACAGAGAGATGGGAGAGGAGGAGGAGTAAACAAGGCAATTCTGGCCAGCAGTGGCAGGATATTAGACTTACAATAGACATATTATATATATATATATACACACACTCACATAAAAATGTATCACAGAATTATGGAATGCTTTGGGTTGGAATGGACCTTAAAGATCATCCAGTCCCACCCCCTGCCATGGGCAGGGACACCTTCCACTAGACCAGGTTGTTCCAAGCCCTGTCCAACTTGCCCTTGAACACTTCCAGGAATGAGGCAGCCACAGCTTCTCTGGGTAACCTCTGCCAGGGCCTCCCACCCTCCCAGGGAACAATTTCTTCTTAATATCTAATCTAAACCTCTGTCAGGTTAGAGCCATTCCCCCTTGTCCTGCCAAGCTGTTACCCATTGTCCTGCCAGCAGGGACCTGCTGCTCCAGGCCTGGAATGAGTCCCTGGATGACCCCATGTGTGTTTTCAAGGAAGGTCTGACTCAGACTGGTGGTGGTTCAGGGTAACTGTGAACCTTTGCAAGCCAAAGCTCTGCCTGGGACCTCATTCCCCACCACTCCTCCTACCTGTGGCCTCAGTAAGCGCTCTGTGGTTTTCCTTCCAAACCAGGACACTCTGCAAGCACTGGAAGAGGACATGGACTGCAGCCAGGCTGCAAAGAGCACTTCTTTTCCCTGGCTGTGTCTGCTTGTGCACGGGTAGATCATGAAATTTGTCAGTGTTAACAATGCAGGCCCCTCCAGAGACCCATTCACTCAACAGGGCTACAAATGGGATTGGTAAGAAATTAATTTAGGGTGCAGTAATATATCAAAAAGGAGATGGAAATAAAACAAGGGCCCAGCCCTGCTGTAACAGGGATGTCAGCTGGCCAGGGCACCAGCAGCAAGACCATGGTAATGATAAAAACCATGGAAAATGCACCACAGTCACCTCTACAAACTGAATGCCAGGAAAAAAACCAAACCAACCCACTCTTGAATGGTGATCATTGGGTTAAAGTGTGAACCAAAGTTTAAAATGCCTCCTTATGAGACATTTCTACAATCTTTCTTCAGGTTCTAAATGTATTCATTCTCTGTTTCCCATAAATCTGGGCTTTCTTTTTAATCTCCTTATGATACCGTGGGGGAGAAGGGCTCTCATTTCATAAACTGTGCACTTAAGACAATAGCCAATAAAACCCAATAGATTCCCATACAAAGGACTTCAGAAGAGCTGACAAGGACAAGATGCCACAAGATGAGAGGAGGCGGAGGACTGCACAAGAGGCTTTCCAATGCAGAGGAGGTTACACAGCTCACTGAGCCCCAACTTGCTTGAAAAGCAGTTTTCAGATTGGTATGAGAAAAGTAACAGAATCAGAGTTAGCTTGGAAATTGCCTTCCTTTATAAGCTTGAGAAAGGGGAGAAGAAAGAAAAGAAAGAGCTTAAATCCAAGCCAGCAGAACACGAGTCCTCCTGAAGGTACCTCCAAGGCTCAGGGGGTCCTGCCTGTTTTGGCAGGGAGGGAGCAGAAATCCCTCAGCCTGGCAGAGAATCTGTGGAGGGCCCTGAGACAGCAACAAGTCCCTTTTTTTTCTGCAGGAAACCAGAGTTAAAACCCAACCCAGCTGTGGGTGCTGCTGAAAGTACCTGGCAGCTACACAAACCAGCACAGGTCCTGCTCTACTCGCTGGTGCCTTCAGTCCTGGCATTTGCGAAGGAAACATCATAAACCCGTCCCAGTGATTCACATCCCTGCTCTTCCTTCCCCACCCTGCACACGGGGTGCAGGTTGCTCCATCCAAGAGTGGAGGTTGGGACACACACACAAACACAAACAAAACCATCCTGGTGTTTTACAAGAGATGGCGAATTCCTCTTTCAGAAGAGAAACGGAGCCCCATCCGTGGCTGCTGCGACTCTAAATGCTTGGGAGAGAGCTGCCATATGGGTTCAGATTTATCACTTGTGTTTCCTAACTTGCACATCTGTTTTCTATAAGTAGCTGTCCAAGTCAATGCATGTTCCCTTTCCTCACGAACCGCCCACAGAGCTTTTCAAGGACAAATCACCCTTCCTTTCCGTGGTTATCTGCTTGCTGGTCTCCACGATGTCACCTTAACAACCTAAAGTGCTACTCACAGAAATCCAGAGTGGGCATTACCCTCTGAGAGCGGGGTAGCACGTGCAGTGGTCACTGGGGGTGGATTTAATCCGGATGCTGAATGAGAAGTCAGTGATCTGTTCCCATCAGCAACCCAGGAAACTCCCAGTCAGCTCCTTAAATTCCATTAAAGTCAACAAAATTATTCCCACTGCCCTGTGTCAGGACATCTTCTCCTAAACTGAAAGCTGAACGCAGGAATCTGAGAGAAAAGGGGAATTTCTCCAAGGACAGAAGCACTGGGAAAGTGGCACAGAGCCAAGGGGGGTCATGGGGAACTAATGAGACTTCCCAGACCCCGGCTCATCTGGACATGAGGAATGCATGGCATGCAGAGGGCAAAAAGGGCCAACCCAGATCTGGGAGAGCTTGGGTACTGTGGATGGCCACTGGAGCAACAAACCCTTACTGCTTTGAAATTTTAATGAAGAGCCAATAATTTCCCCTTCTCCCTGAAAAAAAAAAAAGCAAAACCAAAGGCGACCTCAAATGTTTCTCTGCCAAAAAATGTTGCGTACAATCCATTATGCCTTCCTTCTTCGGGGTTTATAAGGAACTTGGTACTGAAAGACTGGGATAAATGGACTAAAATAGTGGAGGGGGCAAGAAAGAAAACAGAAACAGCTACAAGAAAATCCGTGGTTTGAAAGTTAAGGACACAGCTCTGCATGTCCCACCGGCCTTGAGGGCAGTGGTGCCAGCGGGTCTGCAGCACTGTGGGGATGGCTGGCACGAACCACACGTGCACAGGCAACACTGTGCTGCCACAGTCATTCCACCACCCCAGCCTGGGAATGGATCTGAGGGCAACAGCCGATTTCACATCATTCAGCAGGTCCAAGTGACTGGGAGATGGGCAAGTGCAAGATGTTACATCAACGGAAAAAGTTACGAGAAAAGGGCACAGGTGCCACCTCACCTCTTTCAGGCTGCGAGGTGCTCCCAGCAGGACACATTCTGCTGCAAGGCAAGTGCAATTAAGCAGTAAAATAGTTTCAAAATAAAATAACATGCTCAGCTGTTCGTGGTGCCTTTCAGCAGGAGGACACAGGGTGGGCCATCGCCATGCACAAGCAGCCCCTCAAGGGTTAAAGAGCAGGAAGGCTCCTGGAGATGCAAAATGGGGAGATTATAGTGAGTGTATAAAGAGCGATAAGAGAACAAGCAGCGGCTGAAATAGAGATTGCAGAGGATGTTTGAGAAGAAACTCTCCATCCACAGAAGAAATAAAAGGTCAGTGAAGGGAGACGGTGACTTCTCTGTGAAATGGCACAAGTGCTTTCCTGACACAAATATTGACAGGAGAGAGAGAGATATGTAAAATTTATTCATCTCCCTGCCCTGGTAGCACGGAGAGACAAGGACCATCTGAACAAGGGGGCGTGAGGAATGAAAAAAGCAGGATAACTGAGCAGGTAATCAAAGCCAAGGGCCGCCTGGGGCAGGCAGGAGTCACCCAAGCAGGACACCTCAATTAATATTTACACTAAAATCCTGCCTCTTGCTCCCCCACCAAAAAAAAACAAAAAACACCAAAAACCAACAACCAACAAAACAATCCAGCAAGAAAAAAAAAATCATACCTCAAGATGTCTCTAAATCCACCAAACTGCACTGCAATGGATTAAACCGTGACGGCGCAGCCCAGAGAGGACAGACAAAATATTAAGCAGAATTAAGCCTTAAAGGATGTTATGGTCCTTGGAGAAAAATGAGCTCAATTTCTTTTATCCTTATATTTTACAGCAACTTTAAAAACCCTTTTCTTCAGAGGATGCTCTGCAGTGACTTTTAGCCCAGGCTTTCAGCAGCTGCTCCCCCCTCCCTTCTCTAACATATATAATGAAAATTACAGTGATCACAAACAGTGTTGCCATTGAAGGAGCTTTATTTTGGAACACTTTCTGCTGCAGTAGTGGCAGAAGAAATTACAATCTGCCTTTGCCCCCGAAATGCAGATTTACAGGAAGAGAGCCATTTATTTTAATTCCAGACTAATGATTCTCTCTTTCCATCATCTCATTTAATTCCTTGAAGAGCTCTGTTTCTAGAGTTATTTCACAAGTCTTCCTCCTACTTCTCAGTTAATTATTACTGACAAAACAGCAAAACGTGAAGCACTACTCTCACTTTAGAGATAT
Source organism: Myiotriccus ornatus (assembly GCA_036023395.1). NCBI lineage: Eukaryota > Metazoa > Chordata > Aves > Passeriformes > Tyrannidae > Myiotriccus > Myiotriccus ornatus. Next base: position 3,186,932 of record JAYRBT010000056.1, on the reverse strand, counting down.
GGAGATGATGTCCCACTGCTGCTGGGGTGGGTGAAGATGGAGATTTGAGGGTATCTAGAGCCACTTTTTCCTGCAAAATGATGCCCTGCCCCAGCATCATCAGCTGGGCTGCAGAATAGGGAAAACAAACTCCCGACTTTTTTTTTTCCATTGAAAAAGAAAGGAAAAATTAATAAAGCAGCTTGTTTTCTCCTGCTGGACTTCATGAACCAAGAGAAAGCAGATTCTCTGCCTTCTGCTATGTCTAGACAGCTCATTTTTGTACCATCCCAGCCCTGCTTGCCCATCAATAGTCTTTAAATATTGAGGAGGGCTCCTGCTGCCTTCGCTGCTGCTCATTCTTAACCCACACGCCACGGCCAGGGATGGCCAAGGCCATCAAGAAGAGGTGGCACAGTTGCTTAAGTGCATGGTGCAGCCCCTGGGAAGCATACCCAGCCCAGCTTGAGCCCTTAATTATTAATATTATTTAGACAGTGCTGTCGGGGAGCAAAAGAGAAAGACTTGGCCCACCGCTGAGTGTCTCAGGCAGGCTTCGAGCAGCTGCCCCGCTGTTTGCACGGCTCTGTGCTCGTGTCCAGCAGCTACCCCAGGCTGGGACCCAGGGATTAACCTTCCAGCATCAAAAGGCTCTGAGAGGCATCTCTTGCTTTGCTGGTCGAGCTTGCAGGGGAAAACCTCGGGTGGCACAACACACGCTGCCGGGGGAAATCAGCATCGGGGTTTTTTGATCGCGTCATTTCGCCGCCAGCTGAGGGCTAAGGCTGACAGCAAAGCCCTGAGGGACAGCCTGGCATTGAGAAGTGTGAGGGCAGATCAGCAAATCTGGGAACTGAGTTCTGCTGTGAGGGTGGTGAGACACTGGAACAAGTTGCCCAGGGAGGTTGCGGATGGCCCAACCCTGGCAGCGTTCAAAGCCAGAGTGGATTAAGCCTTGAGCAACCTGGTCTAGTGGGAAGTGTCCCTGCCCACGACAAGGGGGCTGGGACAAGGTGATCTTTAAAATCCATTCCAACCCTTAACATTCCATGATTCTAAGTGGAATCCAGGTCTAAGTCCCATTTCTTTCCTTACGACCACCCAGGATGTTCTCAAAGGAACTGAGCAATATCCAGCCCAAACTGCAGCTAAGCCTGGATGTGGCTCTTCCTTGGTTTTTAGGTGCTGCAGCACACACCCAGGCACCGTTTAGAGCACTGCTGGATGGATCCAGCCATTATTTCAACCATCAGCTGGAGTTTTATTTACCATGCTGGGAGGTTTCTCTACCCCTGGAGTCCTGGCAGCTTTGCTGGTGGCTCTTGGCTTCACCCAGGGGAGTCCATCTCCTTCCCACTGCTGTGCTCTGCCTTCCCCCCACTTACAGACCATTCTCCTTCCTTTGTTCGTGGAGGACAGCTTTGTTCTCTGCATAATAACAGGTGATTTAGCAGCTGTCACATTCAGGGGCTGAAGGATTTGAAGGCAAGCTGTGTTGAGTAAAATGTGCTCCTGGAATCCCTTTTGTTGCCACGTCCACCAGATCCAAAGGATGACAGAGGAGGCAAAATTCCTTTTAATGGCAGAAAGACTCCATTTGTCCACACACTCAGTTTGGAGCCCTGGACTTGCACTCCCAGCCCTCCTCCGTGAGAGACACGGACCAAAGGGTGCTCAAAAGCACCCAAGACCAAAGCACAGGTTTCATCTGAGGCTGCCCTGTGCTCATTAACAGCCAGTTACTTGGGCTGCTGTAATGACACCTCCCTTCCTTGCAGACTGAGATGCCACAGTCAGTATTGCCCCCCTAAGCCTGTGTGCCTGGATGGACACCCTACTCTCTGCTGCATCATCTTTCCTGGATGTACCAGCCCCTGCCTCCAGACCAGAACCAGCCACGCTCGGCATCACTTGGATTTTTGCAGTACAAGTAAATAAGTAGAGGAACAATCCACAAGTAATATAGTAACAAACCAGCAAAAAACTCCACCAAGTTATCCCAGCTGCCGCACTCCACCCCAACTAACTCCGAAATCCATTCCAACCCCAATTCATCCCTCACCCCTCCACATCCAGCCTGACCCTCCCACCCTGCCCCAGGCACGAGCCCCAAAAATATAAAATACACAAATACTTCAGTCTCTCCATATTTCATGGCAAACAGTAAAACACAATGAGCAAGCACCAGGGAGGGATGGAAGGAAACACTGATTCAAAACCAACACAATTCCTTTTCTCTTGGTGCCCCAGACCTGGCATGCACTGGGTTATATTGATTTAAAGGCGGGGGTCATTCGGCTGCGGGCTGGATCCCATCAGTGGAATGAAGCTGGAATTAACACCCCATCAGGCCACTCTGAGGTGCAACACCCAGTTACAATGATAAAATCATTTAGCCAGTTTTTCCCCCCCATCCCTTCCTAGATTCCCAGCTCCCCGCCACCCCCTTCTCCACCTCTCCAGCTCAGCCATTCCCGTGTCTCCGGGCGACTCTTCTTCCCTTTTCCATCAATCCAACAAACACGCAGGCGTTCAGTGGCAAATCCACACCGCACGGACAATGAAATTAGGAGGGAACAAAAGAGCAAACCTCGCTGCTCCATGGCCTCGGCGGGCAGACAATGGTCCCAGCTGCTTCCCGGGAAGCACCCAGCCACAAAGAGCCCAGCTCCGGGACCGGAGAGGGTCCCGACTCCCTGGAGGGCAGGAGGTTGTCACTGGAATATGCATCTCATTGGTTACCTGTCAGCTTTCCTGGGCGGTTATAAAGTACAGCCGCCGCCGGAGGGTATAATGGGATGTAATAACGACACGGCCCTTCCACAGAGGAGCTTTGATTAGGTGATGGGAACTGGCAGCATCCGCTGGCTTTCGAAAAACACACAAGCTCAAAGCTGTAAAATAAAGGGATCGCCAGGAATGTGGCCACTTTTTTTTTTTTTTCAGGCTAGGAGGGATGGAAGAGAGAAATAAATTACAACCTTCGTTTCTTGCTCTAATCTCTCCATCTTGAGCCCCTTTGGAGGTCCCGTGGTTGCTGTCCCTCTAGGCTCAGACATTATTTCCCAGCTCCTCAGGTATGCTGGAGAAATGACACGTTATAACACCAGGGAATTACAGCCTGCGGAGGGGGAAGGAGGAAAACTCCCTGCCCCACAAATCACTGCCAGCATCTCTCCCATCGGCAGCTCGAGCTGCAGCCTGGGGAGGCACCTGCAAATTCCTCTGTGCCATGGGTGGGATTCACCTTTTCCATGGGCAGTATCTCAAACTCACTGCAAGACACTTGGACAAAACCACGACTTGAATATTGCAGTCACCTCGGTGACTCCAGACCCTGTGAGCGGGGATCATTTTGTCCCAGCTGAAAAGTCTGGTTTTCCAGCTCAATGGAATTTTTGTGGCTGGTAACACAGCTTGCAGCACCTTCCCCCTACCCCCATTCCAGCACCACCATGCCCTGTTTCCCAGTTGTCAGATGTCCAGGCTGGCACTGAGCCGTGGCAGAGACCAGCAGAAAGGTATTTTAACTCCCCCACTCCGGGGCCAAGGAAAACATGTGCAAAAAAGATGGGCACGAGAAAACCCTGGGGTTTGGAATGCCAACTGGAAGAAATAAAACCTGGGTAATAAAGCACAGGCTGGGGAGGATACTATGGATGCAAGGGAGGCAAGGGCAGGGAGGAGAGCAGTGTGCAGGTTAATGAACATGCCAACCCACGACTCCACAAGAAATCCAATTCAATCAATCTGTCTGTGAAGGACACGCAGCGAGACAATGGGAGAAAGGAGGCTGAAGGCAAGCTGTTGGCTGTATTACCCACTTCTCAGCCCCAAAAGAAAGGGGAAAGAGGGTTACCCACTGACAAACAGGTATTTCCCTCAAGCAATCCGATCTGCAAGATTATTTCCAAGCAGCCAGTGATGCTCGACCACACAAGGACTGGCACAGGGCAATCATTTGGCCGTGCATGGGGAAGGACTTGGGGTCAGAGGAAGGTTGGTGGTGGTGAGGACGAGCTGCCTGCTCTGGTGAGGGTGTTACAGAAGTAAAGCAGCATTTTGCAGGCTCAGCACAGCTCTTCCTTTCAGCACGAAACCCATAAACAACGGCCCAAGGGCTTAACAGGGCTGAAATATGACAGTATTCCAAGGGGATGGCAGGAGGATTAACAGCCCTTCTCCTTCCAGCTCACTGCTGAAGCCGTGTGAGGACTGGAGAGTCAATGCCATGGTCGGGTTTTACATCTCCATTAAGCACAAGGCATTGGTGGGTTGGTGGGGGAAGGATTTCTCCTCTCCATGTCCATGGTGGGGACAAACCATACGGCTCCCACTCTGCACTGCTGACACCAGGAGAGGCTGGGAATGGGATGGCCACCACTCTGGCACCCCATCCTTGTGATAGGATCAACAGGGAGATTTTTTTTACCTTGAATCAACGGAACCAAACAGGTATGATGGTCATTAAGGCCAGAGACAGCTCCTCAACAGGGAACTCATCTTACCAGAGCGGATTTGGACAGAGGTGAGTGATTACAAGGTGTTTGACCAGATACTGAATCAACACAAGGATCTAATAGCAAAGCCTGCTAGGAGGCTCTGTCATATTATAATACACAGGAAAGAAAAAAAGAAACATTAAAAGAGCAAACAAATGCAAAGTGTCATTATATTTCCTCTGTTTGCTGTGCTGAAATGAGGCTTCATCACACCTCAGGAGACCAGCCAGCACTTTCCACTTACCTAACCCTACATGTGGTCACTTTGACTCCTGGAGATCACCAGCCAGGGAATGTGTGAACCTCACTCTGCATTCTTCTTGATAAGCTGCAGGTTTGGAACTTTACACTCTTCCTGTGCATTGATGCACTTTTTAAAATAGAAATGAGCTCAGGCAAGGGTTCCTATTTTTATGGGCTGAACCACCTACACATCTGGTCACCACTTGAGATTTCAAGCCAACTTCTCAAAATTGCAAAGAGCTGTCCCAGCCCTGCACCACTGATTTGTGCTGTTTTACATGACATAAATATTTATACGATTACTGTAACCATCCTTCAATGACCGACGCTATCGCGTTTCAAAGGATCTCTATTTAAAGAACACAATACACTGATGGCGACACAGCTTTAAATTTTAAGCAGTGAGAGAATCCTCACGCATTCACAGACACGCTGAGCCACTGGAGGTGCTTCAGAACTCCCTCAAATATCCTCCTCAAAGCTACCACCCCAGCTCAGTGCCTCACATCCCAAACTGAGCATCCCTGGTGACACCTGGGTACCTGCCCACCATCTCCAGGGAGGGAAGGGCAGCATCACTGCCACAAACACAAATTTATAACAGCACCAGATTTGCCATTTTCTATATAAAGCCAGAATGAAACGCAGTTTATTTCATTAACAAAATAGAGAGCATTACTGCCTATGAGACAGACACCAATCCCAACTGCTTCTCTCCCATTCCCTTGGATGAACAGGAGTGCTGCAGGTTTCCCTCTGTGAACCTGTTATTTCTGCCTGTTATTTCAATAGAAACTGAATATCAGCTCTTCTTCTGTACTTCTTGAACCACCTTCCAAGTGATAATGCAAAGTTAGAAAGAAGAATAATAAATCTGGATTAGGAAATAATAAACTGGGATTAAGACACCTTCATAAATCATTTCAAACTCCCTACGTGTGGATGGGTCTAATTACTAGAGAAGAATAAAAGATACACCTCATTTGGGTCAGTGCAATCATCTTTCTCAGCAGAAAAAAAAAAAGCCAAACCATGATGAATTATTAGCTAGAGAAATAAGTCAAGAGGTTTTCAGGTTAAATATGGAAGCAGTGGAAGAGGGAAATCCGGGAACTGATTGCTATCCCCATCCATCCCTGAAGTTTGGTTAATCCCTTTCCCTCTCTTTTTTCCTGACTTAAGCAAAGCAATAAATAAACACATCTTACTACCTGCGGTGTGCAAACTCAGCCCTGACTCATCTACAAGTTCCTCTAATAGAAGGAATACAAATAAAGCAGAGGGGGAGAAAAACAGGACCAATGGAGAAAACATATTTAGGGAAGAGGGAGGGAGGGAGCTCTCGCTGTCCTCCTAAAGCAGTGCCCCACAGCTGCTCCATTCATAAATATTTCACCGGTGCGAACTCAGCTGCCAAATCTGAACCGCTGCTTTGATGAAAAATATAAAAAGGCTCTTCCATTAGTGCTTTTGATGTCCTTTGCATACGGAATAATGAATGCGGGAGATTCATCTCCTTTTCCCTTCCTCTGTCCTCCCTCTCTTCGGTCTTTTATCTGGCACAGCCTCCCGAGGACGGGGAGGAATCAGGATTTTGGGCAGGGGGACAGAGCAGAGCCGTTTTCCATGGAAACTCTGAGTCACATTTGAGTTGGAAAAGCCCTCCAAAATCCTGAAGTCCAACCCATAACCCAGCACTGCCAAGGCCATCGTGTCCCCAAGTGCCACATCTCCACATGTTTTTTAAATCCCACCAGGGATGGTGACTCCACCACTGTCCTGGGCAGCCTATTCCAGGGATTGACAACCCTTTTTTTCATAATATCTCCCCTGTCGCAACTTGAGGCCATTTCCTCTCATCTGATCATCTCCTCTTGTCCTATCTCCCCACTGTTCTGGCTTTTTCCACCCCAGGGGGCAAGACAGCAAGAAAATGGGGGTACCCACAGGTTTTTTGGATGCTGTTGGCTCTCCACGCACTGTTTCCACCTGGCTGGACAATATTGAGCATCACAACTCTGCCAGGAGTTGCTCAGCAGAATGTGACCAGGAGTTTCAAAGCCCTCCTAAAGCATCTTACCACAGCTGCCAGGTGCTCCCCAACCTCTGCCCACATGGCACAGCTGGCTCCAGCCTGGACTCCATGAGGAGGAAACCACACCCTCTGCCCTGATCTGGGCTGTCCTGAGCTCCCCAGCATTTCTGGGGGGGCTGAATTGGGGGAATCTCAGAGGAGAAAGGAAACTTGCTCACAGCTCCGGAGAGCCGGGGACGCAGCACAGAGGCAAAACCAAAACAGAGGAAGCTGTACGTGACCTTCTCCCAGCCTCTTAGTGCTCTCAGGAACTTAATAGCTCAACATTTATCTTAACTCAGCAGAGATGTGCCAGGGATAAAGTATCCATCTCCCGGTGCACCAGCTCCGGCCTTTCCAACCCGCCGCTGCCGAGCTTTAAATTGCAGCTTTTATCACCTTTTCGCTCTTCTGCTGTACCAGGGCATCCAAAGCAATTAAATCCAACCTATTTTTTTCCTACTTTTATTCCTTGAAGTGGAGCTTTCTTGTGTGGGGCAGAGATTACAGGGTTTGGACCGGATTTTGATTCACATTTATTTTCCATTAAGGACTCGACCGCGCTCGTCTCCTCCTCCTCCTCCTCCCGTGGAGCTCCCTACGCGTTCCACAAACCCGGCGAAGAGAAATTGGAAAGCAGTTTAAAGGAAAACAAACAGAAACTGATGCCTTGCAGAATTTGTGCAGTAAAGAGTCCTGGAAACACGGAAAGCATTTTAAGGGACTTGAAAGGGAGCGACGTCTTATCAGCACGAGTGGGATGCCAATGTTTGCAGGGGAGTTATCACTGCACATTATTCATCCTCCTGGTTTGTATTTACTAGGAATGATTAGGAAACCCGAGCTGTGGGGCTCCTTGGCAGCACTAAACACAGCAGAAAATTTCCTGTGCCCAAGGACCGATGGCTTCTCCTTTGGGAGTGGTGGGGCTCAGTTTGGGGGTCCTTCACCCCATTTTCTGCTCCATGATGCCAATGGAGGGGAAGAGTGGAGCACCTTACTATGTCTGGGAGATGCCTCAGTCTCAGCTGGAGGACATGGAGGTCGTGGACACTTGGTGGCCTCATGGTCACAAGTGGGGCCATCCCAAAAGGATCCACAGGGACACAGAAGAGCTCATGCCTCACCTGGATTATTAGAGCAAGTGGTGCTCCTACTTTTTGGATCAGAGGGAACTGGCTCCTCCCAAGCACTGAAGATCAGCGCATTTCTTTGCTCCTGAACACGCAGCACATCAGAGGAAAAAGTTGCCAAGGAGACCCCAACACAGCACACACGGCCCTGGTTTTTCCCTGCAATTCTGCAAGTGCTCTCTTTTCATCTTTCTTAGCCCAAACCTCCCTCCCACCTGCCTCTTTCACATTAACCTGCCTCTGAGCACACTATCCAACTGCCCCTGTAACACAGAGTAACACACTGCATTTTCTCTGCTTGCTTCAAACCAGGCAACCACAGAAGAAATTAGCTGGGGGGGGATCTATTTCCCATCCAAACTTCCACTTCCCAGAGGAATTTAGCTTTTTGAATTATGGCACCTTCTCCAGGCAAACAAGCCCTTCTGAAGGGCAAGGCTCAAGACACTGCAGGGATGCAGATTTTCAAACCATTCATTATGCAAATGGCTCATTTACTGCTGCTGAGCTGAAAGCAGGAATTCCAGGCACGCAAATAAAAATAGTTGGGGAGCAACAGCCAGTAAAGTGCGTGATGGCATCTGCTGACTTGGGTAACACGCAGCACGGACCCTGCAGGCAGCACTTTATGGTGGAGTTTCAAACTACAGGTTGAAATTGGTCTGCAATCGCCCTCAGAGACTCCCTGGGCTCTGCAGGACCAGCAGCATCTCCAGCTGGAAGTTCTGCCAGCGCTGCAGACCCTGCCATAACCCTATTGATCCCAAAATCTTACTCGTCACAAGATCCCCGAGCTAAGCGAGGCCTGAAATTCAATAACTCAGGGTGACTGGACACAAGGGGTAGGGCTGAGGTGTGAAGGGGTTACGGGAGATTTCATTGACAGGGTTGCAGCAGCGCCAGAACTGCAAAGCTTTCCCCAAAACTTCAACAAACCGCCCAGTGCTGGGTGGGAACGAATGCTAATGAGCATCTGATAAAGACTGGGAGAGAGAATCTGGCTGGGAAAGGAGACAAAACTCAAAATTAGCCATGCAGGCGGGAAATTTTAAGCAGGACTATCCTGGGAACAGCCTGCCTCCACATTTCTCTTCTCACAGTGCCTGGAAGCACAAGGAGAGTCGTGTGTAGGATGCTCTGTGGCCAAGGATGAGTCTTTGTCCTCCAGGAACTGATTCATGTACAAACATTTCGGAGGCCCAGAGCCTTCCAGCTACTGAATCTAATCCAGGTCCAAGTCCTGAAAATGACCTGGCACGGGGTATCAGTGCACACTGCAGCCATGAGAAATAATAAGGAATTTAAAAAGCAAAACAGAAACACTGAGCTGAGCATTAAAGAACCTTTCAAGTTGAAACACGGGGAAAAAAATACGATGCCGAGCCCAGTCCAACATCAGCACTCAAGGTCAAATGGAAAAAGAAATCTCTGTGGATTTGCCTTTTAACAGGCTATTGCTAGTGCCATGATGTTTAATATCATTAACACAGAATCATTATGTAAATTCTGTTTTTTCAGCTCAGTTGTGGCTATCACAAGTTAGTTTTAATGCAGGAGCAAAGTAAAAGCAGCTGGTGCACTGACCCAGGCTCGGCACACTCAGCATTCACACTCTGCCACTGAATACGAGATTTGCTCGTTTTTATGTGCTCCAGCATCCTTACACAGCATCAGCAAAAGTCTAGTTCAAAATGTGATACAAGTCTCACTGCAATTTTCGCTGCCAAGTGACTGAAATGACAAGAGAGATCCTGGCAGGAGCTGGTCGAACGTTCATCTACGAGCAGATTAATTGCGAAGACAGAAAGGTCCTGATACACAACCACCCAACAACAATCGGGTAATCACTCATTATGTGTCTATTACTCAGAGTCCTGGAGCTGGCACGACACTTAAATCTGGAGCCACATCAACCCAACAGATGACAAACATTGTTTCCTGCCTCAAAACAGCCGAGCTCAGCAATTTCAGACCCAGGAAGTGAAAAGAATAAATTTACCTAGGCCTGCAATTTCACAGCAATAGCTGCATTACATTTTTAAAAAATAAAAAAATAAAAGGTTTCTCTGATGGAGAGACTGTTCCTGGCTTCAAACAAGAACATAAGCAATAATGTACGTGCAACAATACTCCGATTGACCGCGTTTCAATGAGTATTCACACACACGGCCTCAGCAGATGAAGGACAAGTGCTATGGGCTGAATGGGCTCCATTCAGTAGAGCTAATTAGCTGTATAAGCATATGCAAGACCGGGACCTAAATTTGTTCTCTGCCTCCTGGGACACTGATAACTCCTTTTTCTGATTGTTGTGCAATGCAGAGAGAGCAGGTCTAAGGCAACGCTGTAACCCCTGCCTGCCACAAGGCATTTTTTTCCTTGCAGAGATGTTAATGTTGGGAAACAGCAGCCCAGGTGAAAGTAGAGCCTTGCCCACACTCTTGCCACAGGTTACTGTCAGATGTGAAAGCAGGACTCATCCCTCCTGAGCTGCCCTCAGATGATGTTCATGCCACCGCCAAAATATCTGCTGTGATCAACCAGCACAATAACGGGTCGTGGATCTGATAATCCAAAGCCGCATCCAGCAGGAATAGGCTCTCATTTCCCTCACCCAAAACACATATTGCCACAGCAGAAGATGCAGTCTGTCATTACAGGCTTGATCCCGTGACTTTTATTTGCACGGCTGAGCTTTGGCACAATCTGCTCGCGTCTGGCTGGTCCCTTTGAGGCGGCGGCGGCGGGGAACGGGAGCAGCAGCTCAGTGGAGTGTAGTACTAGAGGAATTTAAACACATCAAACTATGGGTAACCTCCACCAGATCCCTCTGAAACGTGGCTTTTGCAGAAGACTGAGGTAGACACGTAGGTCTTGTGAAAAAGCCGCCCACGTCTTCCAAAAATCCAGCCCCAGCTCCTCTCTTCTCATCCCCAGCCAGAGCGTAAAGCAAATACCCCAAAGGAATAAAACTAACCTGGCAACTGAACAGTGCTCTGACCTGCCTTAGGAGAACGGAGTTCGCAAAGAGCTCTGGAGATCCTTGTGTGCATAAGGAAAGGAAATGACCGTCAAGGTCTTTATCCCATCCTGACTGGAATTACTGGCAAAGTTCCCACCGGCTGCAGGAATGGGGCTGACAATGTTGCAGAGCACAGAGTCAGTAAGAACAAGAGCTAAAGGGACTTGACAGACAGAAGATGAGGCACATCCTCCATCAGATGACACAGTTGTGTTGGTGCCATGGCACTCAGTGCTGGCATCACTGCTCCTCCACAGAGCTGTGCCCAACACTGCAAGACAAATCCCACCTCTCCTTTCCACACCAGAGCCCCAAACCCCCACACATCTGACATGTTTAAAAGATAAAAACTGATGTCCACTTCGCACTTTTCCAACAGGATTTGGCCCATACCTACTTATGTTCTTATTTATAACTGAAACACACAGTAACCACATCAAGTTCCTGCCAGATTTTATTCCTTCCTTAATCTAAACATAAAGTCATAAGAGTAAGATATTTGCTGTAAGGAAATGAGCTGTCAAATGATTTACGGTTTTGCTTTGTCTCTGTCTCAACAGCTCAAAGTCTTCTCCAAGACCCTATTTTTAGCAAGCTGTAAAAACTGGAGGCAATAAGGGACAGAGGAGGAGCCAGGGGTTGAGAAATGTATAGGGGAAACTTATGTATTTCTTCATTATCCTCATGCACCTCTAACTGCTGTATCTGGGCACCATGTGGACAATCATGGGCAGTGTTATATTGCCTTTAC